>CM030854.1:743399-818399 GCA_018105865.1 Metaphire vulgaris
GAACTAAGGAACGTAGGAACATAAGAACTTAGGAACTGAGAAACTTAGAACATAAGAACTTAAAACTAAGGAACTTAGAACTAAAGAACTAAGGATCTTATGAACTAAGGAACTTAGGAACTAAGGAACTTAGGAACTAAGGAACTTAGGAACTAAGGAACTAAGGGAACTAAGGAACTTTAGGAGCTAAGGGAACTTAGGAACTAAAGAACTTAGGAACTTAGGAACTAAGGAACGTAGGAATATAGGAACTTAGGAACTAAGGAAATTAGGAACTCAGGAACTTAGTAACTTAGGAAATAAGGAACTTAGGAATTTAGGAACTAAGGAACTTAGGAACTTAGGAACTAAGGAACTTAGGAACTAAGGAAGGTAGGAACATAAGAACTTAGGAACTAAGGAACTTAAGAACTAAGGAACTTAGGAACTAAGGAACTAAGGAACTTAGGAACTAAGGAGCTTAGGAACTAAGGAACTTAGGAACTAAAGAATTTAGGAACTACGGAACTTAGGAACTAAGGAACTTAGGAACTAAGGAGCTAAGGAGCTTAGGAACTAAAGAACTTAGGAACTAAAGAACTTAGGAACTAAAGAACTTAGGAACTAAGGAACGTAGGAATATAGGAACTTAGGAACTAAGGAACTAAGGAAATTAGGAACTCAGGAACTTAGGAACTGAGGAACTTAGGAACTAAGGAACGTAGGAACATAGGAACTTAGGAACTAAAAAAATTAGGAACTGAGGAACTTAGGAACTTAGGAAATAAGGAACTTAGGAATTTAGGAACTAAGGAACTTAGGAACTTAGGAACTTAGGAACTTAGGAACTAAGGAACTTAGGAACTAAGGAAGGTAGGAACATAGGAACTTACGAACAAAAAAACTTAGGAACTTAGCAACTAAGGAACTTAGGAACTAAGGAGCTTAGGAACTAAGGAACTTAGGAACTAAGGAACGTAGGAACATAGGAACTTAGGAACTAAGGAACGTAGGAACATAAGAACTTAGGAACTAAGGAACTTAGGAACTAAGGAACTTAAAAACTAAGGAACTTAGGAACTAAAGAACTAAGGATCTTATGAACTAAGGAACTTAGGAACTAAGGAACTTAGGAACTAAGGAACTTAGGAACTAAGGAGCTAAGGAACTTAGGAACTAAAGAACTTAGGAACTTAGGAACTAAGGAACGTAGGAATATAGGAACTTAGGAACTAAGGAACTAAGGAAATTAGGAACTCAGGAACTTAGTAACTTAGGAAATAAGGAACTTAGGAATTTAGGAACTAAGGAACTTAGGAACTAAGGAACTTAGGAACTAAGGAAGGTAGGAACATAGGAACTTAGGAACTAAGGAACTTAAGAACTAAGGAACTTAGGAACTAAGGAACTAAGGAACTTAGGAACTAAGGAGCTTAGGAACTAAGGAACTTAGGAACTAAAGAATTTAGGAACTAAGGAACTTAGGAACTAAGGAACTTAGGAACTAAGGAGCTAAGGAGCTTAGGAACTTAGGAACTAAAGAACTTAGGAACTAAAGAACTTAGGAACTAAAGAACTTAGGAACTAAGGAACGTAGGAATATAGGAACTTAGGAACTAAGGAACTTAGGAACTGAGGAACTTAGGAACTAAGGAACGTAGGAACATAGGAACTTAGGAACTAAGGAACGTATGAACATAAGAACTAAGGAACTTAGGAACTAAGGAACTTAAAAACTAAGGAACTTAGGAACTAAAGAACTAAGGATCTTATGAACTAAGGAACTTAGGAACTAAGGAACTTAGGAACTAAGGAACTTAGGAACTAAGGAACTAAGGAACTTAGGAACTAAGGAGCTAAGGAACTAAAGAACTTAGGAACTAAGGAACGTAGGAATATAGGAACTTAGGAACTAAGGAACTAAGGAAATTAAGAACTAAGGAACTTAAGAACTAAGGAACTTAGGAACTAAGGAACTTAGGAACTAAGGAACTTAGGAACTAAGGAACTTAGGAGCTTAGGAACTTAGGAACTAAGGAACTTAGGAACTAAGGAACGTAGGAACATAGGAACTTACGAACAAAGGAACTTAGGAACTTAGGAACTAAGGAACTAAGGAACGTAGGAACATAGGAACTTAGGAACTTAGAACTAGGAACTTAGAAACTAAGGAACTAAGAAACTAAGGAACTAAGAAACCTAAGAACTTAGGAACTTAGGAACTTAGGAACTAAGGAGCTTAGGAACTAAGGAACTTAGGAACTAAGGAACGTAGGAACATAGGAACTTATGAACTAAGGAACTAAGGAAATTAGGAACTCAGGAACTTAGTAACTTAGGAAATAAGGAACTTAGGAATTTAGGAACTAAGGAACTTAGGAACTTAGGAACTAAGGAACTTAGGAACTAAGGAAGGTAGGAACATAGGAACTTACGAAAAAAACTTAGGAACTTAGGAACTAAGGAACTTAGGAACTAAGGAACGTAGGAACATAGGAACTTAGGAACTAAGGAACTTAGGAACTAAGGAGCTAAGGAGCTTAGGAACTTAGGAAATAAGAACTTAGGAACTAAGGAACGTAGGAATATAGGAACTTAGGAACTAAGGAACTAAGGAAATTAGGAACTAAGGAACTTAAGAACTAAGGAACTTAGGAACTAAAGAACTTAGGAACTAAAGAACTTAGGAACTAAGGAACGTAGGAATATAGGAACTTAGGAACTAAGGAAATTAGGAACTCAGGAACTTAGGAACTGAGGAACTTAGGAACTAAGGAACGTAGGAACATAGGAACTTAGGAACTAAGGAACTAAAGAAATTAGGAACTGAGGAACTTAGGAACTTAGGAAATAAGGAACTTAGGAATTTATATATATAAATATAAATATATATATATATATATATATAATATATATATATATAAATATAAATATAAATATAAATATAAATATAAAAATTTATATTTAAATATAAATATAAATATAAATATAAATATAAATATAAATATAAATATAAATACAAAAATTTGTATTTAAATATAAATATAAATATAAATATAAATAAAAATAAAAATATAAATATAAATATAAAAATTTATATTTAAATATAAATATAAATATAAATATAAATATAAATATAAATATAAATATAAATATAAAAATTTATATTTAAATATAAATATAAATATAATAATGAAAATTTATATTTAATTATAAATATAAATATAAATATAAATATAAAAATAAATATTTATATTTAAATATAAATATATAAATATAGGTTAGGTTAGGTTCCAGCCAGCACGGGTGCCAGCCAGCACGGGTGCCAGCCAGCACGGGTGCCAGCCAGCACGGGTGCCAGCCAGCACGGGTGCCAGCCAGCACGGGTGCCAGCCAGCACGGGTGCCAGCCAGCACGGGTGCCACCCAGCACGGGTGCCACCCAGCACGGGTGCCACCCAGCACGGGTGCCACCCAGCACGCACGGGTGCCAGCCAGCTCGGGTGCCACCTCCAGCACGGGTGCCACCAGCACGGGTGCCACCCAGCACGGGTGATCACACTGATCATAACCCTTTAATAAATGCCGTGTCTTTGGTTATGCTAGGCTTACGGCCAGTGGAGTAGCCAGGGTGGGGGCTGGCTTAGAGTCACATGCTCGGCCGATCAAAAATTTTATACCGTATTATTATTCTGCGGGTGGATGGATGGGCGCCATGGGCGTCCGGAAGGGGTGCAAGGGGTGAAATTGCACCCCATGGAAAAATTGAGGCGTTATGAAAAAAGTAAAATTACTTGTTTCTTTCGTCACAAGACCTTGTTTTGCACCCCATTCATAAATTCCTGCGGACGCCCATGATGAACGCCGAAATCGGATCTAAGGTAGGGAAAAGAAAGAATTAGGCCTAAGGAGCAACTGAAAACTGCCCTCATATACTGACTATGTAGGTTTAACTAATTTAAGTAAGGGAAAAATAAGCGACGACCTATATTTGTTTGTCAGGATTTTCGGAATGTTCGGCTGGTAACGCCCCAATGCTTACGGCTATATAAAAATAGTTCATTAGGCCTCTAAAATACAATAATACAATTATAAACTTAAAATTAGTTTGGCTTAGCGTTATTTTGGGGGGCCCGGTGTGTGTCCATGATTGGGGCCCCTTAACCGTAAAAAGGCTGACGAGCAAAAAAGAAAGTTTTTCCTACTAATTGTACAATTCGCGACTCCTCTTTGGGGGCACGTCACAAGACTCCCACCAGCAGTACCTGCCTCAGCTGCACTTCAACTAGCAGCGCCACTTCGAGACAGAGACATTAAGATGTCAGGATGGATTCGTCCACGAGGCAGACCACCAATCACTTGGCTTCACCAAATCCATGAGGACTGTGGATTACCGGTGTTCGAAGCCTTCCAATGTGCGCAGAATAGACAGTTATGACGTACAATAATAATTACAGTTGCGTGAGCAGTGTTGGATAATAATGTACTGCACATGACTGTAGACCACTCTTGAGAACTAATCCACCCCCAAATTGTTGGATTTTCTATTTTTGTGGGGGCAAGTTTTAAAAAATATCGTCGCCACGGGGGGAGTAAATGGCGGCAAATGCCCCCCACCCACCCAACCTGCCCTCAGACAACCTTCCAGATTCGCGCAAATCCTTTGTGTGTGTGTGTGTGTGTGGTGGTGTTGGGGTAAAGAATCTGGCACTCAAGCCCCTTCTCCTAACACAAAATTCCTGGCGACGCCACTGCGTAGGTTTTAGGTTTGATTGAGTGTTTAGTGGAAACTGACGATCGATTAGAATTTCCGTTGACAGGTTTCTCCTCTTCTTCGCTTCGTCGATTTCTTTGAAAAATTTCGATTGTTGTCGCTTTTCTTCGTCGTCTGTCTTAATAACAGGAACAGTATTGGGGTCGACTGACCGGAGAGCGGTGGACGATGACGAGTGGGGCCATCACTGGAAGAGACGCCAGTTGACCGCTTAAAAGGCCTCTCTTTCTCTCTCTTCAGTATAATGGTCTGTTCGAATCATATAGGCATATAATGAAATTTATTAATAAAAAAGCACTTTTAAGCATTTATTTTACAATGATTCACCCATACCTAACATATTGTTATATTATTTGGGGTCTTAGTTATAAATGTATTACTTATAAGATTAAAAATATTCCATCCCCTACAATGTTGACGTCAGGTTGTCGCCATATAGGATCTCCCTCTAACGGGCCTGGATAAAACATTGGGACACACCATCGCCCACCTGCTGACGCGGGAGGGTTAGAATGTTGTTGTCCTGGTGCGCCACCTGACCGAAAAGAGACAGACAGCGTCGCGTGATGACTATATGAATATTTGACAGATAAACAGCATTACATGCATATTATAAGGGGGCGCAGACCCGTAGGTAGTCATGCCCCCTTTATTTAAATTATTACTAATTTGATATTAAAACATATGGTCTAAATATACGTTCCGAATGACGTATCTATAACCCTTATGCTAAAGATCCGAATTACGTATCTATAACCCTTATGCTAAAGATACGAATTACGTATCTATAACCCCTATGCTAAAGATACGAATTACGTATCTATAACCCCTATGCTAAAGATACGAATTACGTATCTCTAACCAGGGCGTTCAAACAATGTCGCACCTAGTTGACTCTTGCCCTATAACCAGGCTAGAGGACGGTGGATTACAAACTTTACACACAGCTGATAATGTCGCAATCAAATGGCTGACATCATTTAGCACATTAAGCATTCGATAATAATATTAATACATTAATATTTATTATTAATTTATTAATAGCGTGTGCAATTCTGACGAACGAACTTCATTATAAAACTGTACAGACCAGTATTAATGTAATTTCTGTGCATTGCGTGAACTTCTATTAGGCCTCTAGGCTCCAGCCCCCACCCGCAGCTTTCTTAGAGGGTACTCAGGGTAGACTAGGGAAGAGAAAGGTATCGGGGGTGAGCCCCTAAATTTACGCCTATGACTGTATGGATGATATCCTGGTTTCAACCGTACTAGATTGGTCTTGGTCTGTATATAATGTATTGTGTGAAGTTATATAGTAACTATGGTATATACTATATAGTATAGTTTTTGATGCTGTGCTTGTCACGAATAAAGATTATTATTATAGTAATTGAATGGCGCATTTATGACATTGTATACTGCAAAGTATTGTTATCTGTGGATGCAAAGACTAGAGGACATGGAAGGAGAGTACAGGAGCGGTTAGGGTCGGGGTTGCTGGAGGACAAGAGGGCAAATAGTGAGATTACAGGCAGTGCAGGACCATAATAAACTAATATGAATGAATGGACGGGTGAAACAGTGGTTCTCATACAGGGCAGGCCATCCTGAATCATTCTAAATCTGATTATTATTGTTATTGTTGTTGTTGTTGTTGTTATTATTATTATTATTATTATTATTATTATTATTATTATTATTATTAATTAACTTAACTCAGCAAAAGTTCTAAAAGATCTAATATAGGTAAGGTATTTTGCGTTGAGGGGACTTGACCTTGAAATTAATACAAAGAAAATAGAGGTGATGACATCTCTGCAAACAAGATGATCAAAGTTAAAATCACATCTTGTGGGCAAACTCTTCATCAAATGGAAGCCTTTTGGGAGCTTAGCTCACTAATTACAGAGGACAATGACTGTAGATATAAAATAGAAGCAAGGCCTTTCTCTGCGATGGCACATTTTGCCTGTATTGATGTTTGTCAGATGCTGTGAAGACGGATCTGTCGAGCTTCACCTGCCGGTCGCACATGTGCGGAGAATTGTCGCGACTACACGCGGAACAGCGCGTGACGGTCTGCGGATGGCTGCAGTATCGGCGCTTGGATGGGTACTTTGTAGTCTTGAGAGACGCGTTTGGCCCGGTCCAGATTGTTCTACCGAACAGTGATGTAAGTTCTATTGACGTGCATCGCTTTTGTTGTGAGACAGTGCATTGATGTGTGACACAGAGTCATGCATGACGATCGATGACACACTTATTGTCTGGATGAATGTTGAATCTCTGAGTTTAAAATTTCATGCGTTTTCTCTTTCGTCAGTTGTCCAAGAAGTTGGTCGACGTTCCTCTCGAGTCGGTCGTTGAGGTCGAAGGCGTCGTTCGACTTCGTCCAGACGACAAATTTAACTCGGTGACGGATTGGTTTTCTGTTTTGGAAGCATTCTTTTTGCTTCCGCCATCTCTTTGTTACGTTACTTTCCTTCTGTCATCTTTGAAGACAAGTCTAAAGACAAACTGTTACTGTTACTTTTGTAGAGCTGGACAAAGTACCGATAATATGTCCTTGCTCAGGCTGACATTAGGTGCAAAACTAATTAATAGTTTAATAATGATAATAATAATGATGATAACGATACTACTACTACTGCTTCTACTACTACTACTACTACTACTACTACTACTACTACTACTACTACTACTACTAGTACTACTACTAGTGCTACTACTACTACTAATAAGAAGAAGAAGAAGAAGGAGGAGGAGGAGGAGGAGGAAAAGGAAAAGGAAGAGGAGGGGAAGGAGGAGGAGATGGAGATAAAGGAGGAGATGGAGAAGGAGAAGAAGGAGAATCATTTGTTGATTTTGTGAGTATCTTGTTTCTACTTTTGATCTTGTTATGCCATTGTGTTAATCGTCTTATGTCATGACTTTGTAGAACATGAAGACCGGGGAAGTTGAGGTTGTTGCCGATGGTTTGTCTGTTCTTGGGCGATGCACCGTCACACAGCTTCCATTCCACATCCAGGACTTCCACAAGGTATTTCTCCAGGTCTTTTGCTTTCTTCAGCCTCTCTCTGTTGGTTTTCACTGGACACATTATGAGAGAAGCCTGCTCTGAACCAGCACAAAACATCCTAGAGGGAAATTATATAGGTCCTAATACTATAGGAAGACCTAGAAGAAGCTGGCCAGGTGACATCAATGAGTGTACTGGAATTGAAAACTACAACATGATGAAAATAGCTGTTGATGGAAGCAGATCATTATCATCTTCATCATCACCATCATTATCATCATCATCATCATCATCATCATCATCATCATCATCATCATCATCATCAAGAATGATTTTTTCCTTAGGGCAGAAGTTTCTCAAACAATGAAAGATTTTTCGTCTAGTAAGAACTTGTCATTCTTGAGTCTTTAATTCATCCAGGTGTTGATTCAGTTGATTGTCTATTGTATTTCCAGGTGAAAGAGTCGCTTCGACTTCAGTTCAGGTACCTCGACTTAAGGCACAATGAACTGCAGCGTAACCTTCGACTTAGGTCCAATCTTGTATTTCGAATGAGAGAGTTCTTGTGTAAGATTCATGGTAAGACTGTAAATTTAATCCTTACTCCTTTGAGCATATTATTTGAGTATGATATTACATGGAATGTAATATGAAATTTTACGTTAATTTTATGTAGCACAGCGAATACGTTGTTGTTGTTGTTGTTTTTGTTGTTGTTGTTCTTCTTATATAATAATAATAATAATTATAATTATTATTATTATTATTATTATTATTATTATTATTATTATTATTACTACTACTATTATTAACAACTTTAAATTCTAGATATACTTTGTACCTATTCATTATCATAGTATATTTTCAGTTAAATTAATATTAAGTGTTATTAATAATGAATAATGATTCTTATGCTCTGATATTTAACTGATCTTAGAGGTATCACATTTATTTTGACGTATAAATTTGATATCAATGTATCTTACTGCATTACGCATTATGCTTAAGCTAGAATGTTCTCCGATGTTTGAGTTGGAATAAGACTTCTGCTCTAACAACAAATCAAAAATTTAGTTAAATATTAATTTTTGCTTGAAATGGATTGTCTCTCTGTTTTAAGAAACGAAATTCTGGTTGTCCTTTGAAAACTTTGCCCCTTTATTTTTGGTGCCTATTTTGTTATTCACTTTTATTCAGGTACTGGTATTTTAAATCCGTTATTTTGTTTACTCAGGCAGGCAAATGGTCCTGAATTTTGACTCATAAGATTTATTTTCGTTTGTAATGTAGCATTTAATATTATGTAATGTAGCATTTGTAATATTATGTACTGTAGCATTTGTAATATTATGTAATGTAGCATTTGTAACATACCTAATGTAATGTGGCATTTGTATTGAAGGTTTCGTCGATGTGGAGACACCAACTCTATTTAGAAAAACTCCGGGCGTTAGTGTTTTGTCTGCGGTTTTTAAAATCTCATTTTCTTTATGTTCAAGGTCCACTGCAAAATAAAAATTTATTGGACACAGATGAAATATGAGATGAGTCATCATTGTTTTATTTATGTGCGATTACCGGGTTTGTTTAAACATGCATATTCATAATTGTCTCATTTATATGCAATTATATGACATGCATATTCATAATTGTCTTGTTTGATCTTGTAATGCGCTTGTAAACATTTATTGAATAGGTGATATACTGTATAAATAACCAGTGTACATATGTATGTATGTATGTATGTATGTATGTATGTATGTATGTATGTATGTATGTATGTATGTATGTATGTATGTATGTATGTATGTATGTATGTGTGCACGCAAATGCGGTTATATCAAAAATTGTCTCGTTTTTCGATATGGATATATTACATGCATATTTTTCATTGTCTCATTTATATGTGGCTATAGCACATGCTTATTCATCAGAGTCTCAGTTGTATTCATTGATTCTGTTTGTGATTTGTTGATAAAGGATTAGAAAGACTTTGGATTTTGTGATTTTATGTTTTCTCCATACATTCCAGTAATTGGAGTAATCTGTGCCTTTAGGTTTATGGTAATTTGCTTTGATAATGATTGTTTTTTTTCAGGGTGCAAGGGAATTTGTGGTACCGACTCACTCGCCCAATCAATTCTACACCCTTCCACAAAGCCCCCAACAGGTCACAGGTCATCGCTATTATTGCAGACGATTATTTCGCACTCTCAGTATTAGTGCAGGTTGACCATCAGTTGACCATCGTCCCTAGCAGAATAAGTGCTATTCCTTGAGATTGGGGTTCTGCATTTCCCACGTAATCCCTTCAACTTCCCCTGCCCGCTATGCAAATTCATTTTGATATTATCGTCTTTTTGGCCAGTTGGCTTCCCTTTTTTATCTGCGGTTTAGTTGATTGATCGGGGAATGTATATTTTTGTTCCACAGTGTAAATTAGTTGATTGATTGGGGAATGTATATTTTTGTTCCACAGTGTAAATTAGTTTATTGATTGGAGAATGTACATTTTTGTTCCACAGTGTAAATTAGTTGATTGATTGGTGAATGTATATTTTTTTCTCCACAGTGTAGATTGATGTTGGTTATGGCTTGGTTGTGCTTCCTATTATGCTCTGTGTAGTTTAAGCAGCTTTTGATGGTCGGTGGAATTGATCGATACATGCAAATAGCCAGATGCTACCGCGATGAGACATCAAAGCCCGACCGACAACCAGAATTCACTCAGGTCAGTTCTCCTGCTTGACTTCAATGCCCGTAGGTTGACTGACCGATTTATTCGATTGGTTAATTGATTGGCCGGTTGAGTGAAGTTTAATGCTTTGTTTATTGATCTGTAACGTTGTTTAGCATAAAATGTATGTGATTGCTATTGTATTTATATTTTGATTGATTGATTGATTGATTGATGGATTGATTGAAGTTGAATGTTACTTGACATAAAATTTATGTGGGTATTGTCATGTTACAGTTTAATAATAATAATAATAATAATAATAATAATAATAATAATAATAATAATAATAATAATAATAATAATAATAATAATAATCTGGCTTGTTTTCATGATGCATTTTCTTGGTTAAGACTTTAAGTAGATGAATGGAAGACATTAGAGTCTCCAGGGTTATCTCAAATTCATTGCAGTCAGATCTGCACAGATACTAGCTTCTATGCTGTCTTAACCCTATATTGCTCCATGTTGCCTGGTTAGCCCTATGTTCACTATGTTGTCTGCAGTTAACATTGTTCAATATAGGGTTAATCATATTCACCCAATCAGGATCATGCATTTAGCCTAACACATCCATTGTCATTAAACTTAAATTTTGCTAATTTTCTCCAAATCCTGTCTATTCAATAACAAATACTCATTAACTCTGGACCACACAACGCCAAAAATCATTCCCTATCTCTTATACTGCAAAAGTCCATTCAGACATTCGCCAATGCAACTACTTAAGTGACATGAAATGTAAAGTATTAAATTGCAAATCGTTTATATTGATTTGTTCCTGAATATTTTGCACATTATTGTTGTAGCTTCTTATGGATTACATTAGCATTCATAATGAATGATCTTGTAATTATCTAGTGTAAAGTGTAATGCTGGTGTAGCGTGTGATAAGGTAGAGGCTACCTCTAGTAGTTCTGACCTCATCTTGACCTTATCGATTTAATTAGCAGTTTGACCTTGAGACTTTTCTCTGTCATTTCAACAGGTTGACCTTGAGATGTCCTTCGTCACGCAGGATGGCATCATGGACATGGTGGAAGCACTGCTCCAGTATTCCCTGGCACTCGGAGATGACTTACCACCGATCGTTACGCCCTTCCTCCGGATGAATTACGCCGACGCCATCCGACTGTACGGATCGGATAAACCGGATACTCGATTCGACCACTTGGTATGGAAATTTCAGCATTATTTGGATGGTTATGATGCCGTTTTGCATTGAGTATTTCAGTAAATGTTATTTATTTTGTATCTATTTGGGTTTTTTCTCCATTTCTAGCTTCAAGACGTGACCGATGTGTTTAGTGAATGTTCGTTTGGTCCGGTTGCTGAGGCCTTTCGGTCAAAGCCGAGTTCCACTGTCCAGGCGGTCAAGTTCGATTCGGCAGCCGTAAGTTCTTTCGCGTTGCGCTCTGTTTTTGGTATGAAAACAGTTTTCCAGTTTCCACTCAACGGTGGATTTCTGTTCAGATGTTGAGAGCTTTTGCTGCCAAGAAATTGTTGACTATCAGAACCAAGAAAATTTCAATTTGGCTTTTGGTAATATATTTTCTGACCTAGAGAGAGGGAGAGAGACAGACAGACAGACAGACACACAGACAGATGGCTGTAAAATACAAACACACCTGGGAGGTTATGACTTTGCTCAAGATTTAAATTTGATCATATATTTCCTTGTTATAATAATAATAATAATAATAATAATAATAATAATAATAATAATAATAATAATAATAATAATAATAATAATAATATATTATTATTATTATTTATATAGAGCTATAGCAGAGAAAGTAAAATAAAAGCCTTGATTGTGTCAGTGAAAAGGTAGTGTTTGAAAAGAGAAATGTCTTTATTTCTGTTTGAGGTCTTTGACCATTGTAGTTTGGTCTTTTGATGTTGTGGAAAGAAGTTTGGAGGTTGATTTGATTCTTTACGTGGCACTGAATTCCTTATTTTGTTGTCACTTTGTTTCAGGTTCATTTTAGCAATAAGGACGTGGAAGAATTGACAGAAGACGTCAGGAGGTCATTTCCTGAACCAAAGAGACCGGTCAGTGGTTTAGACCCGGGCCAGTGTATGGAGTCCTGCTTCTCTTGACTTTCCATGTTTTAAAACGAATTTTTTAATCGCGGTTTAATTAACACATACGTTGTATCGCGTCGGACATGCGGGACAAACTACTCTTTATGTATTTTATTTAAGAAAAATCTTAAGACTTATTTATTTAGAAAATCTTATTCTATTCTGTCTTAGATTGTTTTCCATTCAATTTTTTTGATGACTGTTATGTTTATTTATTTTCATTGGACTCTGTAATGTGCCCTTGCTCCTGACATTTTGGTAATATGGCGCACAAGAAATTATCAGTTTAATAATAATAATGGTAATTTAAAATTTTGTTTGAATTGGTGCAAACTGAGGCATGGACTTGATCGGATAAACTGGATACTCTAGTGTTGGGGTCAAGAAATTAGCAGAAAACTGTACTTTGTGACAGATGATTGAAAAAGTTGAAAAGCGCTCAAACGAGTGAACGGATTCTAATGAAATTTTGTACCAGTAACATAAATAGATGGGCAGACCATCGGTTGTCCACTCCTGCTGTACGTGAGTGGTGATGATGATGATTTTGGTCTTCTTTCAGTTCTTTGCGCTCCTGCGAGTGAAACCGGACGGCACTTTCCACGGCAACCTGGACCAACGGTTAGGTCATGTGACCTGCGACAGACTGCGGAATGACCTTGGTCTGAGACCCAACGACCTTGTCGTACTGACCGCTGGACGACACGATGCAGCGGTAGCACAGTTTATCTTCGTCTTTTGTTTGCTTTGCATTTATTTTTTTATTTTCTTGTTTTGTTGTTTCGTCTTTGAGATATTAAATGGTTTTGTGCAAGAATTCAGAACAGAATAAAAATGGAGGTCACTTGTACAGTAGAACTTCGATATAACCAACATTGTTATAACGTATACTAGGTTATAACATACCTCAATGTACGGCCCCGTGTAATGTGCTGCCGTATTGGATGGTATTGGATAAACATACCTGGATATAACATACTAAATTTTACAGGTCGCTAAGCAAGTTATAACGAAGCTCTACTGTACACGCTTGCACAGCCGACCGCCACGTAGCAACGATGGCATGTCACATGACATGTATTTGCTGTTCCTGTTGCTTCAGTGCCTCGTGGCGGGAAAGATGCGATTGGAAGTTGCGAACGCATTGCAGGCGAAACTCCGGTCAGATGTTTTTGGAATGGACGGAAAGATGAATTTCCTCTGGGTCGTGGATTTTCCACTTTTTCTGCCTAAGGAGGATGGAAACCCAGGTAACACCAAGTGGCATCATTGGGGGGGGGGACCGTTCCCACCCAAGAAATGAAGAAATAATGTATAATGTATTAAATAATTAAATAAATGTAAAATGTGCAAACAATCTTCAAAAATTGCCAAAAATGCCTTGTTAACTTTCCTGTCATTAACGTTGTTGATTTTAGGTGTGGAGTCAGCACATCATCCTTTCACAGCTCCACATCCCGATAGCATGGAAGTTGTCTACACCTGTCCAGAGAAGGTTCTACAGTCTACACAGACTCTTTATCTACGTTATCTAAATCAGAATTCTTACTTAGGTGCTTGATTTCTTATCTTGTCACATCATGCGCTTTTGAATTTGAGTTTTAAAATGAATTTATGATGTAAGTCCGTGGCATGATGCTGGGTTTTGAAATTCAATCATTCAAAGAAATGGATACAGGAAATTAATTTTTTATCAGTTTATTTAATCTTTTTATTCTTCAGTTGGTTGCCGGTACAGTTGAACCTGATTATTGTGACCATTGTTAATGTAACAGATGCCATTTGTCCCATTTATTATAACTGCATTACTTTGTTAATGATCCTTGCATGTGACATTGACCATATTTTACTGTAGTATTTGATTGGTTTTGATTGCTTGTTTGAAAATACATTGACGGTTGAAGGCAAGAAGTCAACATTACGATCTCGTACTCAACGGCAATGAGATCGGAGGCGGTTCGATCAGAATTCACGACTCAAAGCTTCAGCGGCACATTCTACGGGACGTGCTGCGGGTGAGAATACTTTGAATCGCCACGATCACTGCTGCGTAGAAAGTTTCCAAGGAATTTGACTTCTTTGGCGCCATTGTCATGATGCCTGGGGTCACCGGCCGATGGCACGCCGCATCAGAACTGAAATGGGGTCGGGTCAAGTGGTAGGGGTCAGGCTAGGTCGATGGGAGAGCCAGTCTAGGGCAGGTGGAATTTTTAGGCACTGCGTGAAATTGGGAGATGGCCATTGCTGCTGCTGTGATAAGTAAGAAAGCTGCTTTTAGATTTTTAGCCTGGAATTTCTGATGTTGGTTGGGTGGGGTTGGAGGTGGGGGATGGTGATGGTGGCGTGTTATGAAATTACTGTTTCTGTTTTTTTGTAATGTGCACGATTTTTGTCGTATTTTGTTTTCGACAGGAAAAGACTGATTCCTTGGAACATCTTATTGAGGCGTTGGAGTTTGGATGCCCTCCCCACGGGGGCATTGCGCTGGGTAAGTTGTCATTTTATTTCAATGGTGAGGTTAAAGTTAAGAGTCTAGAATAAAGCTAAGATGAAATTAGTGTTTGAAGAGTTTAGAGAGAGTGAGTGAGAGAGGGGAAGACAGACAGACAGACAGACAGACCTATATTGGGCTGTTGTTGCATTTGCCCCATTTGGTCTTCTTGCTTATGGCTTGCATTTGCATACCTACTCTTATATAGCTACAGATTAACTCTTTTAATGTAATGTTGTGCAACAAACCTAATTTATAGAGCACTTATAAATTGATGATGATGATGATGATAATGACTATGATGATGACGATACTACTACTACTACTACTACTACTACTACTACTACTACTAATAATAATAATAATAATAATAATTATTATTATTATTATGTCATTATGTAATGACTGTTGCCGACTTCTTAACCAGTCTTTTTAGAGTTTATTTTTAGTGAATATCTTTGGTTTTAGGCTTAGACCGCCTTGTAGCTCTTCTGTGCAAATCTCCAACAATTCGGGAGGTAATAGCATTTCCAAAAGCCAGCGAAGGTCGCTGTCTCATGTCGAAGGCACCTGCACCGATCTCAGAAGATGACAGAAAATACTATCATCTTTCGGAAATGCCTGATGTTGATGGTGTCAAGTCACGAAATATCAGCACAGGTCTTGAAAGGCCGGAAACCAGGAAAGAAGAAATTGTCTGAAGTCTTCGGGGATGTCTTTGTGTGACTGTTTTGACATTTAGAGAATGATTTGGAAGATATTTATGCACGATTTTAGTTCGATTTTTTTATAAAAACAAAGTTGTTAATTGTGTTGAGCTAAAGTCTGGAACCAGTGCTTTGTTGCCTTTAGAAAATACAGTGTCATATTACTGCAGTCATTTTGTAAGTTTCTTTTCAATCTTCTGTGATTTATGTTTTGTAAATTTACCAGTTCAAGTTTTAAACCAGTGCTCTCTTGTCTTAAAAATATGTGGCGTTATTTTATTACTATAATTTTTAAAGTTTAGTTGAAATATCCTCTTTCATTCTGCTGTCCAATGCTGTCAATCCGTAATATTGAAGTCTTTTATCATTTATTAAATTATTACATCCATTGACCATGTGTGTTTTTTTTGGTTCAATTTTAGATTCTGAACCATTGAATAGTATGTGAAGACTAATCCAATAGTTCCTGTTGAACTTTCTTAGGTCTTTTAATCAGATGTTGTGTCGTCCAGTCGAAATCATGTTATATGCCCTATCAACCAAACAACTTCTATGGCACCCTCTACCATAATGGCAAAGCAACGGTCAAATCCAAACCGAATTAAAGCCAGGTCAAGCCGTGGGGTACAATCTACAGTGGTTAGGCCAGTACCAGATTCATGGAAGTTTAGATATGCTTTTAGGAATTAACTAAGTTAGAAAAAGCTAGTACCTGAAGACACCGAGAAAAGCTGTCTTCTTAAAAATAATTTTACTTCCAATAACCATTGCTTTGTATTTGATACGTCAGGTATGTATTATGCATTGTGTTTTGACATTTCGTTTTGCCAAGGTTGATTTAATACAGAGATTTTTATTGCTTGTTGGTGCACTGCGCTAAGCTCTGGCAGCGCTATAGAAATTTCGTGTTTTACTACTTACTTATCCAATGTCAACAAATAAAGAAACAGAACAGGAAACAAGATTTTCCATTTAACAACTTTCGAAAGCGGAATACTTTTTGCATTTTTTAAAGCACGTAAATAGTATTTGAAAAATTCGATTCAATGGACTGTAGCCTGCTAATTTCTGTATTTATTGGAAAAATCTCACAAAGAAGAAAAACAGGAGCTATTTGAATCGCGTTCACTGCAGTAGGCGGATTTCGCGGTCAGTGTTTACTAAGTGGCTATGTAAAGAACTTCTATAGCGCCATTTTGTAGTACACTTGGTAATCTTCAACTGTAGCGTAATTTATTTTCAATAATTTCGCAGTGCATCTGCATTAAAAGTTGTGCTGAAATACAAGAACAGTTAATTTATAGCAGGGGAATGTTAATTTAAAACGGTTACAGGTGGTAGCGGCCCCAGCTATGACCGCCCCAGTTATGAGTATTATGACCGCCCTGGTTATGACCGTACCAGTTACTCTATGGGCTTTGACGAAAAGCAGTGTATTGCACCCGTACGGGATCGTGTAATCATTACCCACACCATAAACCACGTCTATAAAGCTAGCAGCGGATTCGATATTCAGATATTCGCACATTCCTTCATGTGGTTTTATATATATATATATTATATATTGATAATTCTAGTACGTTTTGACTCAGCTAAGCTGGGGATACACGAAAATGTGGTTTTAATTTGTTTCATCACTCTTCTGACTTTTGCATATCAGCCTACTGTAGCACTAATATATGCAATGTCCAATGACAAACAGGTTATCAATTATATAATATTTTTGTGGTCTATAGAACTTGTCATACAAGAAACCAGCTCTCTTAAAGCCCTTCTTATCTCTCGTTCGATTTTTTAGACATTTGACACAGAACAGATTTCTGAAAGACTTTGTGTAGTGCTGTTTCATTTTCGTGGCATTTCAAAGCTCTAGGAAAAAAATTGAGACAGAATATATTGACAATTCTAGTATGGTTTGACTCAGCTAAGCTGGGGATACACGAAAATGTGGTTTTAATTTGTTTCATCACTCTTCTGACTTTTTGCATAGCAGCCCACTGTAGCACTAATATATGCATCGTCCGATGTCAAAGAGGACATTAATTATATAATATTTTTGTGGTCTATAGAACTTGTCATACAAGAATCCAGCTCTCTTAAAGCCCTTCTTATCTCTCGTTCGATTTTTTAGACATTTAACAAAGAACAGATTGCTGAAAGACTTTGTAGGCCTATAGTGTCGTTTCAAATGGATCACCATTTCTCGGGGAATTTCGAATGCTCTAGAATAAAATTGAGACAGAATATATTGACAATTCTAGTACGGTTTGACTCAGCTAAGCTGGGGATACACAAAAATGTTGTTTTAATTTGTTTCATCACTCTTCTGACTTTTGCATATCAGCCTACTGTAGCACTAATATATGCATTGTCCAATGACAAACAGGTTATCAATTATATAATATTTTTGTGGTCTATAGAACTTGTCATACAAGAAACCAGCTCTCTTAATAACCGGCTCTTCCCTCGATCGCCCTACTAGCCATTCCGTTAGATATTCGCCAGGTCTTTCATTTGGTTGATGTCCCTCCCTCGTTCTCGTACAGTCAATGGCGTTAGTGTGTAGTATGAAATGGATGGGAGTACTCTATTTCGAACCCTGTAGATAGACATGGAGAATGATATAATTGAGTATTCTTGCACAAGTCTAAGCAGCGAAGAAGGAACAAGAGGAAAATGTAGATTTTGTCGGAGAATTTCTTCAAATCGATAAGATATTTACATTTCTAGGCCCTATACGCCTCTATTCAACAGGCGTTCAATTGCCTTCTCTTCACACAGCCAATTCATGGTGAAACTTGTATTCGATATCTATAAAACCTGTTGTAGGCCTATAATGAACCAGATATCTTAATAACCGGCTCTTCCCTCGATCGCCCTACTAGCCATTCCGTTAGATATTCGCCAGGTCTTTCATTTGGTTGATGTCCCTCCCTCGTTCTCGTACAGTCAATGGCGTTAGTGTGTAGTATGAAATGGATGGGAGTACTCTATTTCGAACCCTGTAGATAGAAATGGAGAATGATATAATTGATTATTCTTGCAAAAGTTTAAGCAGAGAAGAAGGAACAAGAGGAAAATGTAGATTTTGTCGGAGAATTTCTTCAACTCGATAAGATATTTACATATCTAGGCCCTATACGCCCTCTATTCAACAGGCGTTCAATTGCCTTCTCTCACACAGCGAATTCATGATGAAACTTGTATTCGATATCTATAAAACCTGTTGTAGGCCTATAATGAACCAGATATCTTAATAACCGGCTCTTCCCTCGATCGCCCTACTAGCCATTCCGTTAGATATTCGCCAGGTCTTTCATTTGGTTGATGTCCCTCCCTCGTTCTCGTACAGTCAATGGCGTTAGTGCGTAGTATGAAATGGCTGGGAGCACTCTATTTCGAACCCTGTAGATAGAAATGGAGAATGATATAATTGATTATTCTTGCAAAATTTTAAGCAGCGAAGAAGGAACAAGAGGAAAATGTAGATTTTGTCGGAGAATTTCTTCAAATCGATAAGATATTTTCATATCTAGGCCCTATACGCCCTCTATTCAACAGGCGTTCAATTACCTTCTCTCACACAGCGAATTCATGATAAAACTTGTATTCGATATTTATAAAACCTGTTGTAGGCCTATAATGAACCAGATATCTTAATAACCGGCTCTTCCCTCGATCGCCCTACTAGCCATTCCGTTAGATATTCGCCAGGTCTTTCATTTGGTTGATGTCCCTCCCTCGTTCTCGTACAGTCAATGGCGTTAGTGTGTAGTATGAAATGGCTGGGAGCGCTCTATTTCGAACCCTGTAGATAGACATGGAGAATGATATAATTGATTATTCTTGCACAACTTTAAGCAGCGAAGAAGGAACAAGAGGAAAATGTAGATTTTGTCGGAGAATTTCTTCAAATCGATAAGATATTTTCATATCTAGGCCCTATACGCCCTCTATTCAACAGGCGTTCAATTACCTTCTCTCACACAGCGAATTCATGATAAAACTTGTATTCGATATTTATATAACCTGTTGTAGGCCTATAATGAACCAGATATGTTAAAGCCCTTCTTATCTCTCTTTCGATTTTTTAGACATTTGACATAGAACAGATTTCTGAAAGACTTTGTATAGTGCTGTTTCATTTTCGTGGCATTTTGAAAGCTCTAGAAAAAAATTGAGACAGAATATATTGACAATTCTAGTACGGTTTGACTCAGCTAAGCTGGGGATACACAAAAATGTTGTTTTAATTTGTTTCATAACTCTTCTGTCTTTTGCATATCAGCCTACTGTAGCACTAATATATGCATTGTCCAATGACAAACAGGTTATCAATTGTATAATATTTTTGTGGTCTATAGAACTTGTCATACAAGAAACCAGCTCTCTTAATAACCGGCTCTTCCCTCGATCGCCCTACTAGCCATTCCGTTAGATATTCGCCAGGTCTTTCATTTGGTTGATGTCCCTCCCTCGTTCTCGTACAGTCAATGGCGTTAGTGTGTAGTATGAAATGGATGGGAGTACTCTATTTCGAACCCTGTAGATAGAAATGGAGAATGATATAATTGATTATTCTTGCAAAAGTTTAAGCAGAGAAGAAGGAACAAGAGGAAAATGTAGATTTTGTCGGAGAATTTCTTCAAATCGATAAGATATTTTCATATCTAGGCCCTATACGCCCTCTATTCAACAGGCGTTCAATTACCTTCTCTCACACAGCGAATTCATGATAAAACTTGTATTCGATATTTATAAAACCTGTTGTAGGCCTATAATGAACCAGATATCTTAATAACCGACTCTTCCCTCGATCGCCCTACTAGCCATTCCGTTAGATATTCGCCAGGTCTTTCATTTGGTTGATGTCCCTCCCTCGTTCTCGTACAGTCAATGGCGTTAGTGTGTAGTATGAAATGGCTGGGAGCGCTCTATTTCGAACCCTGTAGATAGACATGGAGAATGATATAATTGATTATTCTTGCACAACTTTAAGCAGCGAAGAAGGAACAAGAGGAAAATGTAGATTTTGTCGGAGAATTTCTTCAACTCGATAAGATATTTACATATCTAGGCCCTATACGCCCTCTATTCAACAGGCGTTCAATTGCCTTCTCTCACACAGCGAATTCATGATGAAACTTGTATTCGATATCTATAAAACCTGTTGTAGGCCTATAATGAACCAGATATCTTAATAACCGGCTCTTCCCTCGATCGCCCTACTAGCCATTCCGTTAGATATTCGCCAGGTCTTTCATTTGGTTGATGTCCCTCCCTCGTTCTCGTACAGTCAATGGCGTTAGTGCGTAGTATGAAATGGATGGGAGTACTCTATTTCCAACCCTGTAGATAGAAATGGAGAATGATATAATTGATTATTCTTGCAAAAGTTTAAGCAGCGAAGAAGGAACAAGAGGAAAATGTAGATTTTGTCGGAGAATTTCTTCAAATCGATAAGATATTTTCATATCTAGGCCCTATACGCCCTCTATTCAACAGGTGTTCAATTGCCTTCTCTCACACAGCGAATTCATGATAAAACTTGTATTCGATATTTATATAACCTGTTGTAGGCCTATAATGAACCAGATATGTTAAAGCCCTTCTTATCTCTCTTTCGATTTTTTAGACATTTGACATAGAACAGATTTCTGAAAGACTTTGTATAGTGCTGTTTCATTTTCGTGGCATTTTGAAAGCTCTAGAAAAAAATTGAGACAGAATATATTGACAATTCTAGTACGGTTTGACTCAGCTAAGCTGGGGATACACGAAAATGTGGTTTTAATTTGTTTCATCACTCTTCTGACTTTTGCATATCAGCCTACTGTAGCACTAATATATGCAATGTCCTATGTCAAAGAGGACATTAATTATATAATATTTTTGTGGTCTATAGAACTTGTCATACAAGAAACCAGCTCTCTTAAAGCCCTTCTTATCTCTCGTTCGATTTTTTAGACATTTAACAAAGAACAGATTGCTGAAAGACTTTGTAGGCCTATAGTGTCGTTTCAAATGGATCACCATTTTTCGGGGCATTTCGAATGCAATATAGAATAAAATTGAGGCAGAATATATTGACAATTCTAGTACGGTTTGACTCAGCTAAGCTGATGATACACAAAAATGTGGTTTTAATTTGTTTCATCACTCTTCTGACTTTTGCATATCAGCCTACTGTAGCACTAATATATGCAATGTCCTATGTCAAAGAGGACATTAATTATATAATATTTTTGTGGTCTATAGAACTTGTCATACAAGAAACCAGCTCTCTTAAAGCCCTTCTTATCTCTCGTTCGATTTTTTAGACATTTAACAAAGAACAGATTGCTGAAAGACTTTGTAAGGCCTATAGTGTCGTTTCAAATGGATCACCATTTCTCGGGGCATTTCGAATGCTCTAGAATAAAATTGAGACAGAATATATTGACAATTCTAGTACGGTTTGACTCAGCTAAGCTGGGGATACACAAAAATGTGGTTTTAATTTGTTTCATCACTCTTCTGACTTTTGCATATCAGCCTACTGTAGCACTAATATATGCAATGTCCTATGTCAAAGAGGTCATTAATTATATAATATTTTTGTGGTCTATAGAACTTGTCATACAAAAAACCAGCTCTCTTAAACCCCTTCTTATCTCTCGTTCGATTTTTTAGACATTTAACAAAGAACAGATTGCTGAAAGACTTTCTAGGCCTATAGTGTCGTTTCAAATGGATCACCATTTCTCGGGGCATTTCGAATTCTCTAGAAAAAAATCGAGACAGAATATATTGACAATTCTAGTACGGTTTGACTCTGCTAAGCTGGGGATACACGAAAATGTGGTTTTAATTTGTTTGATCACTCTTCTGACTTTTGCATAGCAGCCCACTGTAGCACTAATATATGCATTGTCCAATGTCAAAGAGGACATTAATTATATAATATTTTTGTGGTCTATAGAACTTGTCATACAAGAAACCAGCTCTTTTAAACCCCTTCTTATCTCTCGTTCGATTTTTTAGACATTTAACAAAGAACAGATTGCTGAAAGACTTTGTAGGCCTATAGTGTCGTTTCAAATGGATCACCATTTTTCGGGGCATTTCGAATGCAATATAGAATAAAATTGAGGCAGAATATATTGACAATTCTAGTACGGTTTGACTCAGCTAAGCTGATGATACACAAAAATGTGGTTTTAATTTGTTTCATCACTCTTCTGACTTTTGCATATCAGCCTACTGTAGCACTAATATATGCAATGTCCTATGTCAAAGAGGACATTAATTATATAATATTTTTGTGGTCTATAGAACTTGTCATGCAAGAAACCAGCTCTCTTAAAGCCCTTCTTATCTCTCGTTCGATTTTTTAGACATTTAACAACGAACAGATTGCTGAAAGACTTTGTAAGGCCTATAGTGTCGTTTCAAATGGATCACCATTTCTCGGGGCATTTCGAATGCTCTAGAAAAAAATCGAGACAGAATATATTGACAATTTTAGTACGGTTTGACTCAGCTAAGCTGGGGATACACGAAAATGTGGTTTTAATTTGTTTCATCACTCTTCTGACTTTTGCATATCAGCCTACTGTAGCACTAATATATGCAATGTCCTATGTCAAAGAGGACATTAATTATATAATATTTTTGTGGTCTATAGAACTTGTCATACAAGAAACCAGCTCTCTTAAAGCCCTTCTTATCTCTCGTTCGATTTTTTAGACATTTGACAGAGAGCAGATTTCTGAAAGACTTTGCATAGTGTTGTTTCATTTTCGTGGCATTTCGAAAACTCTAGAAAAAAATTGAGACAGAACATATTGACAATTCTAGTACTGTTTGACTCAGCTAAGGTGGGGATACACAAAAATGTGGTTTTAATTTGTTTCATCACTCTTCTGACTTTTGCATAGCAGCCCACTGTAGCACTAATATATGCATTGTCCGATGTCAAAGAGGACATTAATTATATAATATTTTTGTGGTCTTTAGAACTTGTCATACAAGAAACCAGCTCTCTTAAAGCCCTTCTTATCTCTCGTTCGATTTTTTAGACATTTAACAAAGAACAGATTGCTGAAAGACTTTGTAGGCCTATAGTGTCATTTCAAATGGATCACCATTTCTCGGGGCATTTCGAATGCTCTAGAAAAAAATCGAGACATAATATATTGACAATTCTAGTACTGTTTGACTCAGCTAAGCTGGGGATACACGAAAATGTGGTTTTAATTTGTTTCATCACTCTTCTGAATTTTGCATATCAGCCTACTGTAGCACTAATATATGCAATGTCCTATGTCAAAGAGGACATTAATTATATAATATTTTTGTGGGCTATAGAACTTGTCCTACAAGAAACCAGCTCTCTTAAAGCCCTTCTTATCTCTCGTTCGATTTTTTAGACATTTGACAGAACAGATTTCTGAAAGACTTTGTATAGTGTTGTTTCATATCCGTGGCATTTCGAAAGCTCTAGAAAAAAAATGAGACAGAATATATTGACAATTCTAGTACGGTTTGACTCAGCTAAGCTGGGGATACACGAAAATGTGGTTTTAATTTGTTTCATCACTCTTCTGACTTTTGCATATCAGCCTACTGTAGCACTAATATATGCAATGTCCAATGACAAACAGGTTATCAATTATATAATATTTTTGTGGTCTATAGAACTTGTCATACAAGAAACCAGCTCTCTTAAAGCCCTTCTTATCTCTCGTTCGATTTTTTAGACATTTGACACAGAACAGATTTCTGAAAGACTTTGTATAGTGCTGTTTCATTTTCGTGGCATTTCGAAAGCTCTAGGAAAAAATTGAGACAGAATATATTGACAATTCTAGTACGGTTTGACTCAGCTAAGCTGGGGATACACGAAAATGTGGTTTTAATTTGTTTCATCACTCTTCTGACTTTTGCATAGCAGCCCACTGTAGCACTAATATATGCATCGTCCGATGTCAAAGAGGACATTAATTATATAATATTTTTGTGGTCTATAGAACTTGTCATACAAGAAACCAGCTCTCTTAAAGCCCTTCTTATCTCTCGTTCGATTTTTTAGACATTTAACAAAGAACAGATTGCTGAAAGACTTTGTAGGCCTATAGTGTCGTTTCAAATGGATCACCATTTCTCGGGGAATTTCGAATGCTCTAGAATAAAATTGAGACAGAATATATTGACAATTCTAGTACGGTTTGACTCAGCTAAGCTGGGGATACACAAAAATGTTGTTTTAATTTGTTTCATCACTCTTCTGACTTTTGCATATCAGCCTACTGTAGCACTAATATATGCATTGTCCAATGACAAACAGGTTATCAATTATATAATATTTTTGTGGTCTATAGAACTTGTCATACAAGAAACCAGCTCTCTTAATAACCCCTCTTCCTCGATCGCCCTACTAGCCATTCCGTTAGATATTAAAGACCAGGTCTTTCATTTGGTTGATGTCCTCCCTCGTTCTCGTACAGTCAATGGCGTTAGTGTGTAGTATGAAATGGATGGGAGTACTCTATTTCGAACCCTGTAGATAGACATGGAGAATGATATAATTGAGTATTCTTGCACAAGTCTAAGCAGCGAAGAAGGAACAAGAGGAAAATGTAGATTTTGTCGGAGAATTTCTTCAAATCGATAAGATATTTACATTTCTAGGCCCTATACGCCCTCTATTCAACAGGCGTTCAATTGCCTTCTCTCACACAGCGAATTCATGGTGAAACTTGTATTCGATATCTATAAAACCTGTTGTAGGCCTATAATGAACCAGATATCTTAATAACCGGCTCTTCCCTCGATCGCCCTACTAGCCATTCCGTTAGATATTCGCCAGGTCTTTCATTTGGTTGATGTCCCTCCCTCGTTCTCGTACAGTCAATGGCGTTAGTGTGTAGTATGAAATGGATGGGAGTACTCTATTTCGAACCCTGTAGATAGAAATGGAGAATGATATAATTGATTATTCTTGCAAAAGTTTAAGCAGAGAAGAAGGAACAAGAGGAAAATGTAGATTTTGTCGGAGAATTTCTTCAAATCGATAAGATATTTTCATATCTAGGCCCTATACGCCCTCTATTCAACAGGCGTTCAATTACCTTCTCTCACACAGCGAATTCATGATAAAACTTGTATTCGATATTTATAAAACCTGTTGTAGGCCTATAATGAACCAGATATCTTAATAACCGACTCTTCCCTCGATTGCCCTACTAGCCATTCCGTTAGATATTCGCCAGGTCTTTCATTTGGTTGATGTCCCTCCCTCGTTCTCATACAGTCAATGGCGTTAGTGTGTAGTATGAAATGGCTGGGAGCACTCTATTTCGAACCCTGTAGATAGACATGGAGAATGATATAATTGATTATTCTTGCACAACTTTAAGCAGCGAAGAAGGAACAAGAGGAAAATGTAGATTTTGTTGGAGAATTTCTTCAACTCGATAAGATATTTACATATCTAGGCCCTATACGCCCTCTATTCAACAGGCGTTCAATTGCCTTCTCTCACACAGCGAATTCATGATGAAACTTGTATTCGATATCTATAAAACCTGTTGTAGGCCTATAATGAACCAGATATCTTAATAACCGGGTTTTCTTTTGTTCGATCACCCTACTAGCCATTCCGTTAGATATTCGCCAGGTCTTTCATTTGGTTGATGTCCTCCTCGTTTAACAGTCAATGGCGTTAGTTGTCATAGTATGAAATGGCTGGGAGCACTCTATTTCGAACCCTGTAGATAGAAATGGAGAATGATATAATTGATTATTCTTGCAAAAGTTTAAGCAGCGAAGAAGGAACAAGAGGAAAATGTAGATTTTGTCGGAGAATTTCTTCAAATCGATAAGATATTTACATATCTAGGCCCTATACGCCCTCTATTCAACAGGTGTTCAATTGCCTTCTCTCACACAGCGAATTCATGATAAAACTTGTATTCGATATCTATAAAACCTGTTGTAGGCCTATAATGAACCAGATATCTTAATAACCGACTCTTCCCTCGATCGCCCTACCAGGCATTCTGTTAGATATTCGCCAGGTCTTTCATTTGGTTGATGTCCCTCCCTGTTCTCGTACAGTCAATGGCGTTAGTCAGATGGATGAAATGGATGGGGGTACTCTATTTCGAACCCTGTAGATAGAAATGGAGAATGATATAATTGATTATTCTTGCAAAAGTTTGACTCAGCTAAGAAGGAAAAGAGGAAAATGTAGATTTTGTAGAATTTCTTCAAATCGATAAGATATTTTGCATATCTAGGCCCTATACGCCCTCTATTCAACAGGTGTTCAATTGCCTTCTCTCACATTAAATTCATGATAAAACTTGTATTCGATATTTATATAACCTGTTGTAGGCCTATAATGAACCAGATATGTTAAAGCCCTTCTTATCTCTCGTTCGATTTTTTAGACATTTGACATAGAACAGATTTCTGAAAGACTTTGTATAGTGCTGTTTCATTTTCGTGGCATTTTGAAAGCTCTAGAAAAAAATTGAGACAGAATATATTGACAATTCTAGTACGGTTTGACTCAGCTAAGCTGGGGATACACGAAAATGTGGTTTTAATTTGTTTCATCACTCTTCTGACTTTTGCATGGCAGCCCACTGCAGCACTAATATATGCATCGTCCGATGTCAAAGAGGACATTAATTATATAATATTTTTGTGGTCTATAGAACTTGTCATACAAGAAACCAGCTCTCTTAAAGCCCTTCTTATCTCTCGTTCGATTTTTTAGACATTTAACAAAGAACAGATTGCTGAAAGACTTCGTAGGCCTATAGTGTCGTTTCAAATGGATCACCATTTCTCGGGGAATTTCGAATGCTCTAGAATAAAATTGAGGCAGAATATATTGACAATTCTAGTACGGTTTGACTCAGCTAAGCTGGGGATACACAAAAATGTTGTTTTAATTTGTTTCATAACTCTTCTGTCTTTTGCATATCAGCCTACTGTAGCACTAATATATGCATTGTCCAATGACAAACAGGTTATCAATTGTATAATATTTTTGTGGTCTATAGAACTTGTCATACAAGAAACCAGCTCTCTTAATAACCTTCTCTTCCCTCGATCGCCTTTAGCCATTCCGTTAGATATTCGCCAGGTCTTTCATTTGGTTGATGTCCTCCCTCGTTCTCGTACAGTCAATGGCGTTAGTGTGTAGTATGAAATGGATGGGAGTACTCTGGTTTGAACCCTGTAGATAGAAATGGAGAATGATATAATTGATTATTCTTGCAAAAGTTTAAGCAGAGAAGAAGGAACAAGAGGAAAATGTAGATTTTGTCGGAGAATTTCTTCAAATCGATAAGATATTTTCATATCTAGGCCCTATACGCCCTCTATTCAACAGGCGTTCAATTACCTTCTCTCACACAGCGAATTCATGATAAAACTTGTATTCGATATTTATAAAACCTGTTGTAGGCCTATAATGAACCAGATATCTTAATAACCGACTCTTCCCTTTGACTCGATCGCCTTACTAGCCATTCCGTTAGATATTCGCCAGGTCTTTCATTTGGTTGATGTCCCTCCCTCGTTCTCGTACAGTCAATGGCGTTAGTGTGTAGTATGAAATGGCTGGGAGCGCTTTATTTCGAACCCTGTAGATAGACATGAGAATGATATAATTGATTATTCTTGCACAACTTTAAGCAGCGAAGAAGGAACAAGAGGAAAATGTAGATTTTGTTTGGAGAATTTCTTCAACTCGATAAGATATTTACATATCTAGGCCCTATACGCCCTCTATTCAACAGGCGTTCAATTGCCTTCTCTCAAGCAGGACAATTCATGGTGAAACTTGTATTTCTGATATCTATAAAACCTGTTGTAGGCCTATAATGAACCAGATATCTTAATAACCGGCTCTTCCCTCGATCGCCCTACTAGCCATTCCGTTAGATATTCGCCAGGTCTTTCATTTGGTTGATGTCCCTCCCTCGTTCTCGTTTGACAGTCAATGGCGTTAGTGTGTAGTATGAAATGGATGGGAGTTTCTATTTCGAACCCTGTAGATAAAATGGAGAATGATATAATTGATTATTCTTGCAAAAGTTTGAGCAGAGAAGAAGGAACAAGAGGAAAATGTAGATTTTGTCGGAGAATTTCTTCAAATCGATAAGATATTTTCATATCTAGGCCCTATACGCCCACTATTCAACAGGCAATTCAATTACCTTCTCTCACACAGCGAATTCATGATAAAACTTGTTTGTGGTTTATAAAACCTTTGTAGGCCTATAATGAACCAGATATGTTAAAGCCCTTCTTATCTCTCGTTCGATTTTTTAGACATTTGACATAGAACAGATTTCTGAAAGCCTTTGTATAGTGCTGTTTCATTTTCGTGGCATTTTGAAAGCTCTAGAAAAAAATTGAGACAGAATATATTGACAATTCTAGTACGGTTTGACTCAGCTAAGCTGGGGATACACGAAAATGTGGTTTTAATTTGTTTCATCACTCTTCTGACTTTTGCATGGCAGCCCACTGCAGCACTAATATATGCATCGTCCGATGTCAAAGAGGACATTAATTATATAATATTTTTGTGGTCTATAGAACTTGTCATACAAGAAACCAGCTCTCTTATAGCCCTTCTTATCTCTTGTTCGATTTTTTAGACATTTAACAAAGAACAGATTGCTGAAAGACTTTGTAGGCCTATAGTGTCGTTTCAAATGGATCACCATTTCTCGGGGCATTTCGAATGCTCTAGAAAAAAATCGAGACAGAATATATTGACAATTCTAGTACGGTTTGACTCTGCTAAGCTGGGGATACACGAAAATGTGGTTTTAATTTGTTTGATCACTCTTCTGACTTTAACATAGCAGCCCACTGTAGCACTAATATATGCATTGTCCAATGTCAAAGAGGACATTAATTATATAATATTTTTGTGGTCTATAGAATTTGTCATACAAGAAACCAGCTCTTTTAAACCCCTTCTTATCTCTCGTTCGATTTTTTAGACATTTAGCAAAGAACAGATTGCTGAAAGACTTTGTAGGCCTATAGTGTCGTTTCAAATGGATCACCATTTTTCGGGGCATTTCGAATGCAATATAGAATAAAATTGAGGCAGAATATATTGACAATTCTAGTACGGTTTGACTCAGCTAAGCTGATGATACACAAAAATGTGGTTTTAATTTGTTTCATCACTCTTCTGACTTTTGCATATCAGCCTACTGTAGCACTAATATATGCAATGTCCTATGTCAAAGAGGACATTAATTATATAATATTTTTGTGGTCTATAGAACTTGTCATACAAGAAACCAGCTCTCTTAAAGCCCTTCTTATCTCTCTCTCAAATTTTTAGACATTTGACAGAGAACAGATTTCTGAAAGACTTTCTATAGTGTTGTTTCATTTTCGTGGCATTTCGAAAACTCTAGAAAAAAATTGAGACAGATCATATTGACAATTCTAGTACTGTTTGACTCAGCTAAGGTGGGGATACACAAAAATGTGGTTTTAATTTGTTTCATCACTCTTCTGACTTTTGCATAGCAGCCCACTGCAGCACTAATATATGCATCATGTCCGATGTCAAAGAGGACATTAATTATATAATATTTTTGTGGTCTTTAGAACTTGTCATACAAGAAACCAGCTCTCTTAAAGCCCTTCTTATCTCTTGTTCGATTTTTTTTAGACATTTAACAAAGAACAGATTGCTGAAAGACTTTGTAGGCCTATAGTGTCGTTTCAGATGGATCACCATTTCTCAGCATTTCAATGCTCTAGAATAAAATTGAGGCAGAATATATTGACAATTCTAGTACAGTTTGACTCAGCTAAGCTGGGGATACACGAAAATGTGGTTTTAATTTGTTTCATCACTCTTCTGACTTTTGCATAGCAGCCTACTGTAGCACTAATATATGCAATGTCCAATGTCAAAGAGGACATTAATTATATAATATTTTTGTGGTCTATAGAACTTGTCATACAAGAAACCAGCTCTTTTAAACCCCTTCTCTATCTCTCGTTCGATTTTTTAGACATTTAACAAAGAACAGATTGCTGAAAGACTTTGTAGGCCTATAGTGTCGTTTCAAATGGATCACCATTTTTTTCGGGGCATTTCAATGCTCTAGAATAAAATTGAGACAGAATATATTGACAATTCTAGTACGGTTTGACTCAGCTAAGCTGGGGATACACAAAAATGTGGTTTTAATTTGTTTCATCACTCTTCTGACTTTTGCATATCAGCCTACTGTAGCACTAATATATGCAATGTCCTATGTCAAAGAGGACATTAATTATATAATATTTTTGTGGTCTATAGAACTGGTCATACAAAAAAACCAGCTCTCTTAAACCCCTTCTTATCTCTCGTTCGATTTTTTAGACATTTAACAAAGAACAGATTGCTGAAAGACTTTGTAGGCCTATAGTGTCGTTTCAAATGGATCACCATTTCTCGGGGCATTTCGAATGCTCTAGAAAAAATTGAGACAGAATATATTGACAATTCTAGTACGGTTTGACTCAGCTAAGCTGGGGATACACGAAAATGTGGTTTTAATTTGTTTGATCACTCTTCTGACTTTTACATAGCAGCCCACTGTAGCACTAATATATGCATTGTCCAATGTCAAAGAGGACATTAATTATATAATATTTTTGTGGTCTATAGAACTTGTCATACAAGAAACCAGCTCTTTTAAACCCCTTCTTATCTCTCGTTCGATTTTTTTAGACATTTAACAAAGAACAGATTGCTGAAAGACTTTGTAGGCCTATAGTGTCGTTTCAAATGGATCACCATTTTTCGGGGCATTTCGAATGCAATATAGAATAAAATTGAGGCAGAATATATTGACAATTCTAGTACGGTTTGACTCAGCTAAGCTGATGATACACAAAAATGTGGTTTTAATTTGTTTCATCACTCTTCTGACTTTTGCATATCAGCCTACTGTAGCACTAATATATGCAATGTCCTATGTCAAAGAGGACATTAATTATATAATATTTTTGTGGTCTATAGAACTTGTCATACAAGAAACCAGCTCTCTTAAAGCCCTTCTTATCTCTCGTTCAATTTTTTAGACATTTGACATAGAACAGATTTCTGAAAGACTTTGCATAGTGTTGTTTCATTTTCGTGGCATTTCGAAAACTCTAGAAAAAAATTGAGACAGATCATATTGACAATTCTAGTACTGTTTGACTCAGCTAAGGTGGGGATACACAAAAATGTGGTTTTAATTTGTTTCATCACTCTTCTGACTTTTGCATGGCAGCCCACTGCAGCACTAATATATGCATCGTCCGATGTCAAAGAGGACATTAATTATATAATATTTTTGTGGTCTTTAGAACTTGTCATACAAGAAACCAGCTCTCTTAAAGCCCTTCTTATCTCTTGTTCGATTTTTTAGACATTTAACAAAGAACAGATTGCTGAAAGACTTTGTAGGCCTATAGTGTTGTTTCAGATGGATCACCATTTCTCGGGGCATTTCGAATGCTCTAGAATAAAATTGAGGCAGAATATATTGACAATTCTAGTACAGTTTGACTCAGCTAAGCTGGGGATACACGAAAATGTGGTTTTAATTTGTTTCATCACTCTTCTGACTTTTGCATAGCAGCCTACTGTAGCACTAATATATGCAATGTCCAATGTCAAAGAGGACATTAATTATATAATATTTTTGTGGTCTATAGAACTTGTCATACAAGAAACCAGCTCTTTTAAACCCATTCTTATCTCTCTCGTTCGATTTTTTAGACATTTAACAAAGAACAGATTGCTGAAAGACTTTGTAGGCCTATAGTGTCGTTTCAAATGGATCACCATTTTTCGGGGCATTTCGAATGCTCTAGAATAAAATTGAGACAGAATATATTGACAATTCTAGTACGGTTTGACTCAGCTAAGCTGGGGATACACAAAAATGTGGTTTTAATTTGTTTCATCACTCTTCTGACTTTTGCATATCAGCCTACTGTAGCACTAATATATGCAATGTCCTATGTCAAAGAGGTCATTAATTATATAATATTTTTGTGGTCTATAGAACTTGTCATACAAAAACCAGCTCTCTTAAACCCCTTCTTATCTCTCGTTCGATTTTTAGACATTTAACAAAGAACAGATTGCTGAAAGACTTTGTAGGCCTATAGTGTCGTTTCAAATGGATCACCATTTCTCGGGCATTTCAATGCTCTAGAAAAATCGAGACAGAATATATTGACAATTCTAGTACGGTTTGACTCTGCTAAGCTGGGGATACACGAAAATGTGGTTTTAATTTGTTTGATCACTCTTCTGACTTTTGCATAGCAGCCCACTGTAGCACTAATATATGCATTGTCCAATGTCAAAGAGGACATTAATTATATAATATTTTTGTGGTCTATAGAACTTGTCATACAAGAAACCAGCTCTTTTAAACCCCTTCTTATCTCTCGTTCGATTTTTTAGACATTTAGCAAAGAACAGATTGCTGAAAGACTTTGTAGGCCTATAGTGTCATTTCAAATGGATCACCATTTTTCGGGGCATTTCGAATGCAATATAGAATAAAATTGAGGCAGAATATATTGACAATTCTAGTACGGTTTGACTCAGCTAAGCTGATGATACACAAAAATGTGGTTTTAATTTGTTTCATCACTCTTCTGACTTTTGCATATCAGCCTACTGTAGCACTAATATATGCAATGTCCTATGTCAAAGAGGACATTAATTATATAATATTTTTGTGGTCTATAGAACTTGTCATACAAGAAACCAGCTCTCTTAAAGCCCTTCTTATCTCTCGTTCGATTTTTTAGACATTTAACAAAGAACAGATTGCTGAAAGACTTTGTATAGTGTTGTTTCATTTTCGTGGCATTTCGAAAGCTCTAGAAAAAAATTGAGACAGAATATATTGACAATTCTAGTACGGTTTGACTCAGCTAAGCTGGGGATACACGAAAATGTGGTTTTAATTTGTTTCATCACTCTTCTGACTTTTGCATAGCAGCCCACTGTAGCACTAATATATGCATTGTCCAATGTCAAAGAGGACATTAATTATATAATATTTTTGTGGTCTATAGAACTTGTCATACAAGAAACCAGCTCTCTTAAAGCCCTTCTTATCTCTCGTTCGATTTTTTAGACATTTGACAGAGAGCAGATTTCTGAAAGACTTTGTATAGTGTCGTTTCAAATGGCTCACCATTTTTCGGGGCATTTCATTTTAATGATTTATTCTCACTGTTTATAGACAGCAAAGCTGTTTGAGGCGTTATAGAAGCAGTGTTAGGTGGTTTATTATAGTGATTGCAGTGGGGTTAGCTGTAGGGTTCCTTGCTAATAATATTCCTGTGGTGTATTATTAAGAACGTAGCATTTTTAATATAATTAAAAATTTTAATGATATATTCTCATTTGTTTATAGGCAGCAGAGCTGTTTGAGGCGCTATAGAAGCAGTGTTAGGTGGTTTATGACAGTGATTGTGGTGGGGTTAGTTGCAAGGTTCTTTGCTAATGTAATTCTTGTGTTGTAGTATTATTTAGTGGCATTTTATCTTAGCATTGAGGCACATGATTGTCTTATTATCTTGTCATCATAGACTTATCATTTGCCCGTTTGGGCTTCTGTTGGCCCTTTTGCCTCTCCCCCTCCCTCATCTGTTATAAGCCCAACCCACTGGTTACGGGCCAGGGACTGCCTTTGTCCAATTACTGTTATACAATTAGACATGCACTGTATCAGGCAGTCTGGCTTAGGTAGTGATGAACGGTGATGATGATGATGATGATGTCAGGAGACAGAAGTCACGTGACTGGTGCTGCATATATGCTGTCTTCTAGTGGGGAAATTCTGTCATGATGTGCGTATTTCACACGAGATTTGGTTACCTTAGCGTGGCAATATTCGGCATCCATTCATCTTTTGAGGAGCTATAGAAGTTAGTGAAGTGATTGTTATTACCATTGGACCATACTTGGCTTTTCCATTTGTAATTTATTGCTTATTGTAATGTAAGTAAGTAAGTAAGTAAGTAAGTAAGTAACCATTCAAAGTATTTAATGTTTTTGGCTTCAATGCTTTATTATTATTGTTACAGATTTTTGTAGTTAAACTGTTGGCATTGTTATTTCAGTTTCGTTCTTGGCTTTTCGATCATGTCTTGAAATAGTTTCGTGACACTTGCTTCGTTGGAACTTTAGGTGAATTTCTGTCTTTTACGATTTTCCTATCTCAGTTTTCCGGTTATATTCGTTCAACTGCCAGCCATTTCTTAAAGTATTATTTTGATCATAAATACTCTGTTACATTTACATTACATTTAAGATTTAACGTATAGATAACGTATAGATTCAGATCCCTCGAACTAAGCCACAATGGCGTAACGTGTCATCGTAGAAATTGTCACCGAAGTAACGAACTTGTGTGAATTCCTTTGTTCGCAGATGTCGCCTAAAGTACGACTGCCGAGTCTGTTTCACCGTACTTGACGCTCGACGCGTGTCAGACGGTGCACGATGGATGGCGACGACGACGACGCAGGCGATGATGACCAGTGCCCTGGTCGACTGCTGCAGCAGGCGGCAATCTACAACAACGTGGGTCTGATGGAGTCTCTGCTGGAGGGGCCCGAGAGACGTAACATCAACGCGCAGGACGGCTACGGCAGAACGGCGCTCTACACGTCCGTCACCAACAACAGCTTCGAGTGCATGGAGCAGCTCCTTCTTGCCGGAGGTGAGGGATGCTGTTCAACTGGGGGCTGGTTGATATTGGCGATGGGTGCGTGGTTTTGAATGGGAGGAGGAGGGGAGGAGGTTGGACTGACACTCTCTCTCTCTGTCTCTGTTTCTCTATCTATCTATCTGTCTATCTATCTTTATACTTATCTATCTATCTATCTCTATTTCTCTGTCTCTGTCTGTCTTTTTGTCTCTCCCTGTGTCAGTCTCTGTCTCTGTCTCTGTCTGTCTGTCTGTCTGTCTGTCTGTCTGTCTGTCTGTCTGTCTGTCTGTCTCTCTCTCTCTCTCTCTCTCTCTCTCTCTCTCTCTCTCTCTCTGATTTTTTAGCTCCCAGGTTGTGTTTGGGGTAACCTGTTATAATTGAATTGTTTATCCATGATGTGCTTTGTTCTTTCAGCTGACACAAATATTTCTTGTGGTCTTCAGTGTGGTGGAATGGTAAGCACTGTCTATAGCATGACCTACAATCTGCCTTTGTCTTAACGTTCTCTCAACTGTTCTGTGTAAGAAAGAACCTGTTGTTTATGTTCTCACTGATGGTGGCAGTCAGAATTTGATGCAGACTTTTCCAGTCACAGATTGTATCTTATAATATCACTGAACTATAACTATTGTTTCAATCATAATAGTACTAACTAATAATATCATAGTAATAACAACAGTGATAATTATAATAACGATAATTATCTCTTTCTGTCTTCGTGAAATGATAAAATAGCTAGTTATTAATGATTTCTAAGTAAATGACGTTGTCAAGAGTTTTTGCGTTGCACATTTTTCCAGTCGCCGTTGCACGCTGCCGCCCTCGACAACAAAGACCGCTTCGTACGGTTGCTTCTCACGTACAATGCCGATGTCAACCGACTTGACGCGAGTGGCGAAAGCCCGTTGGCACTGGCGTTGGCAAACCGGAGTCAAGAGTGCGTCGAGATAATCAGCGAGCAGCTCGGTGAGCAATCGTCTTTCTGTACTCGCTTGACTTACTCTTCTTTGCACTTTTCAGTAACATTGGTTGACAGTATTTCCTAAATTTACCAGGTGATATTTGATCATTCTGCCTGGCATACTTTATGCCTATTGAAATTTAATTTGATGATGATGATGATGATGATGATGATGATGATGATGATGATGATGATGATTAGCAATCTCTCTGAAATTATATTTTATTCAATAGCCAATCAGAATGATTGGAGACATCTGAATGATTAGCCCATTGGGGTTATATTTTACCAATAAATAACATAATTGAGCAGCACTGTGGAGCCGACCAATAAATAACCAAGGCAATCATCATCATCATCATCATCATCTTCTTCTTCTTCTTCTTCTTCTTCTTCTTCTTCTTCTTCTTCTTCTTCTTCTTCTTCTTCTTCTTCTATAGTTTGGAATAGAGGACATTTTCACTTTGGATTTGTTGTCCGTTTGACAAAGGGCAGAAATTTCTGAATTGACATTTCCCTTTTGTGTTTTCTTTCAGAGCTTAATGCCAGACTGAAAGTCTCGTTTGAAAGCGGTCAGCTGAAAAGTCAATTTTCTACTGTACTTTTAATTAACAACAATGCCTTTGTTAAATGAATATAATTATATGTATATAATAGACAACTGGTGCTATAGAAGTGTATGCATCTACTACTACTACTACTACTACTACTACTACTACTACTACTACTACTACTACTACTACTACTATTACTACTATTACTACTACTACTACTACTACTACTACTACTACTACTACTACTACTACTACTACTACTACTATTTACTACTACTATTACTACTACTACTACTACTATTACTACTACTACTACCACTACTACTACTAATTTTCTGCTCTCAATCTAAACACTGGGCATTTCATTGTTTGCAAATTCCACTATTTGAGTCATTAGAACAGCCACTGACTTATAAGCCATGGTGACTTATATGGGATTTTTGTGAAATGTTGTGTTCAACGAATGAATTTCGTTAATGGTTGTTTAGATTTCATCGCCGCCTGCAAAAGCGGAAACGTTGAAGACGCCGAGGGACTGATGCACGGCACGATTCTGTCGCGCGACGACGCGATACGCTTGGCAAACGAGAACAGTTTGCTTAGGATGTAAGAGACATTCGTTGATTCGACGTGTCGACAATGAACGATTCTTTTCTTTTACCTTTTTGACATGAATTTCCTTTGCGATGATGCACTGTTTTGCTCTTGTCTTGTTTTGTCTTGAACCGTCTTCGCTCCAAAGATTGGCTGCATTGTGGACCGTCTTCTTCCAAGTGGTCTTATGGTCTTCTGCTGTTCTTGTTGCCTGCTCCATAGTGAGTCCTGTCCATTCTTTTATGTTATCTTCCCACTTTTTTCTTGGTCTGCCTCTTTTTCCTGATCCTGGCATTGTGTCTTTTATTATATCTTTCTCTAGAAAGATATATTGTCTGTTTTGTTCACACAAAATGTCCCCAGTACTCTTAAGAGTTTTTAGTTTTATTAGTTTTACTCTTAAGATAATGAAATAACCATTTCAAGGATTGATGCATTGTTTTTTATTATTTTTTGGGTTTTTCAATATTTGTGTGTAATTTTAAAGTATTCAGTTGTCTGTATGTTATGTGAAAATGTAAGAATAAGATGGTTGAGACTTTTTAATTCTTCTATGCTTCATAATTGGTTTTGTTGTTGGCTTTTCTGTGAAAAATAGGACAATAGGTTATGTGATACAGTAAAACTTCATTAAAGTTCTTTCCAAAATGAATGATCAAATTGTGTAACTATCTAACTAAGTAACTTAGTAACTAATTAACTAAAGAACTTCTATAGCGCCATTTACTGATCAAATTGTGCAAACAACCACACTAAGTAATGAACTAAGTACCTTAGTAACTAACTAAAGAACTTCTATAGTGCCATTTTAGTTATGCACTTTACATCAGCTGATGGTCACTCCGAAGTTGAATCACGATTCTCAATTTGGTGACTTTGTCACAGAGTTGAATGGTACATCATGTGAATGCTAATTGAAGATGGTAAGAGAAGGGTGACAGTTGTAGTTACAGTATAAGTGTTTGACTGTAATTGTGGTTTCTATTGTTTGGTGTTTTTTCTTTGCGTCTGTGCGCTCCAGAGTATGCGAGTTCGGCTTTCTTGGCGTTTGTGAATTCCTTCTCGACATCGGGGTCCCTGTTGAAGTCGACTCGAGTTCCGGCCACAATCCATTTCATATTGCATGTATCAATGGTTATGGAAGCTTAGCTAGAGCAATTCTCAGGGTAAATCAGGGCTACTATCAACTCTTGTTTACTATAGGCTCTTTTGTTATTTTAGGCTCTTGTCTACTATCTGTTTAGGTTCTTGTCTATTTTAGGCTCTTTTTTGGGCTCTTGTTATTTTAGGCTCTTGTCTACTTTAGACTCTTTTTTATTTTAGGTTCTTGTCTACTTTAGACTCTTTTTTATTTTAGGCTCTTGTCTACTTTAGGCTCTTGTCCTCTTTAGGCTCTTGTCTACTTTAGGCTCTTTTTTATTTTAGGTTCTTGTCTATTTTAGGCTCTTGCCTACTTTGGGCTCTTGTCTGCTTTAGGCTCTTGTCTACTTTAGGCTCTTGTCCTCTTTAGGCTCTTGTCTACTTTAGGCTCTTTTGTTATTTTAGGCTCTTGTCTACTTTAGACTCTTGTCCTCTTTAGGCTCTTGTCTACTTTAGGCTCTTGTATACTTTAGGCTCTAGGCCAAATAATAATTAATAGTTGTGATATGACTGTTATGAAAGAGACAAATGTTTCAGGTAAAATTATATATTACATATTAGGATCATGATGAAACATGAGTTGGCAGAATTAAGATCTGTTAGTACTGACAATAGTAGAAATATAGTAGGTCCCTCAATTGCTAACAATGTAATGTTTTCACGCAGTCTGCTATCGGATAAGTTACCACCTAAATCTTAACTTTTAATAATAATTATTATAATAATAATAATAATTGCTACATTTATCAATGACTTATGTGTAGGATCGTTTCAATTGAAACATATGCAACATGGTTATTGGTCAATCATAATCCAGCCGTGGACTTGTGAAAATGAAATTCTCAGATGTTTTATTATAATATATACACGTGGCTTCATTCTGTTTCAGTGTTGGCCAGACCAGGTAGAGGCACAGACCTCCGATGGTCAGACCGCAATTCATCTCGCTTCCATCCACGGCCAACTGAACATCGTGAAGCTACTGGAAAAGGCCGCTGCCTCTAGAACCTCTCTGTCCCACAATTCCAGGGTTGTCCCGATGAATGTGCCGGACGCGCACCGCAGGACTCCCCTTCACCTGGCCGTCATCAACAACCGACCAGAAATCGTCAGGTACATCCTGAAAGCGCTGGCGCCGCCGTGCGCTTCTGACGGGTGCGACGACAGAAACCCGTCGCACCGGCATTCAGGAGATCCGCTGGCGTCATCCGGATTGCCGAGGAGGACGGTCAAGGTCGACAAAGGGGCGTGCTCTCGCCAACATAGCAAAGAGGCGTTCGACGGAGCGGACGTGGATGTCGAAGACGATGAAGGCAAGACGCCGTTTCACTATGCGGTTTTGGGCGACGACGCGACCGCGTTTTTCGACCTCGCGGCAATCCTCCTGCAGCACAAGGCCGATCCGAACAGGACCTTCCAGCTGGCGGGCGGCGTGGCGACCTCCCCGCTGAGAGAGGCGTTCCGCCGCTCCGACCGCGCCCTCGTGTCCCTTCTGCTGCGACACGGCGCGAAGGACGAAGGCATGAGGACGATCGGGGACGCGATGGAGGCCGGCGATGACGAGATGATCGGGGTCATGATAGAGTATCATTCGTATCTCGACGCCGAGTACAAGCCGAACCACACGGCACTCGCCGAGGTCCAACACCGGTCGGGCGCGGGCGTTGACACGGATCTGTCGCGGTCGGCCTCGTTTGGAACCAGCGGCGTCACGATCAGCTGGCACGCGCTGCGGCTGAGAAAGGTCGTCGAGCTGTGGATCGTGAAGGCGTGTACGCATCAGCTGAAGAAGAACCACCTGTGTGCCGATTGGATGGTGAGGAACCAGGCGGCCGCTCTGATCTTCGTTACGCGCATCAACATTTCAGAGAACGCCATCGAGATTCTTCCGGAATTTCTGTGGCAGCTTCCGAGTCTTCGTTCGATCGATGCTTCCAACAACAAGGTCTTTTGATCGTATAAATAATATGTTGCATTTTCACTTGCATAACAAACACCCTGATATTATAATTTGCACTTACAGTAGCTATAGGCTTTTAGTAGTGGGGCTATTTTTTGCTGTTAAAATTGCTGTAACACTTTGAAAGTATATGTGAAAATGGGATGATTGTCGATGTCTTTGGATATAATGATTAGTTAAAAATGCATTGCTTCATATATAAAATTTTAAATAATTTCTAAATTGAATATTTTGACAAAATCCTTGGCTTATATGTTGAAAATACATTTGCAAGGAAATTTGTGTGAAAGTAGACGCTGATCTGTGTTATTTCGTGTGATTTTATCATGCAGTAGATGAAGTTCTTTTGTTTGTTTTTTTGTAGATTTCAACAATTTTAGAAAGCAGGACACTTACAGTGGACGATGGAGCCTTGGAAGTGGAAGTCTGCGATCGTAGTACAAAGGACTTTGTCTTGAACTGTCCGTATCTGGAGGAAATCAGTCTGTGCAAAAACCAGATTATCACCGTACCATGTTCTTTTTTCCAGATGCCTGCTTTGAAGAAACTCAACCTGTCTCACAATGTGATCGAATGCCTTCCGTTTGAAATGTGGAATTCGACCTCGCTGCTCGAATTGAATCTCGCGCACAACCGCATTAAGACTCTTCCGTTTCAAACAGAAGACAAAATTTTCCAGAAAATTCAGTCTGCTCCAGTTTCTGTGTTAAAGGAACCACCTCTCCGATCGACCGACAACCCAGATAACTCCGGTCGGATTAGCAACACGTCTGTGTTTCGACAGAACGATGCCACCGCACCGTTGTCAAACAGCGTCACCGAACGGTGTCACCGACAATGGCATGTTGCCAAAACATGTCAGCCGGTGGCAAGAGCGGGTCGTCGTGCGACTGGCCGACGAACTCGAAGGCGGCGCGGACCAGAAGACGGAGCGCCGCTCCCAACTCCAGGAGCTGAACGTTTCCCACAACCAGCTAGGAGACCTACCATCTGCACTTCCGTGCCTTGCCCCCCACCTGGAGAGACTCTTTGTCAGCCATAACAGACTTCGCCTGATTGGATGTCCTGCCATGTACCCCGCGTGCCTCAAATCTCTCGATCTTTCGTACAATCAGATTGCGTCCGGCCACGCGAGTATCACGAACGCAATCGATATCGCGAAATCGCTGGCACAAAGTTCGCCCACAAGAAACTGCTGCAGTCCTTACTGGACAGGAAGGTTTGATCTGGAAATTTTTTTTGATTTCAGTAACGATGGTCAATTATTTAATTATAAAATTTGTGTGGCAGACTTAGGATGTCAGGCGAATAGTTTGATAACAGATGTCATGAAGCAGCCAGTTTAATTTGATTTATCTATTTCTTGACAATTAGTTTACTGTGTCTTGGGTTATGGTGCCTTTATTTCTTCTTGATAGAGAATGCCATGATATTGATTGTCATTGTTATTGCCAATTTGCCATGACCATTGTAGTTTTATTGGTTACATAGATTTGTTTATCAATTTATTAATGATAATAGAAAATAAAATTCTGAATTGCCATTTTGTTTCAAATTTGTGCCTATGATAATAAGGCTATTGATTAATAATAATAATAATAATAATAATAATAATAATAATAATAATAATAATAATAATAATAATAATAATAATAATAATAATAATAATAATAATAATAATAATAATAATAATAATAATAATAATAATAATAATGTATACTAGTTGCAACATCCTTTCCCTTCTGGTATCTTTTTCCAACTCACTTTGATTTGATTTAAGTTCAAGGAAATGTTCGTTATTCCAATGATATCACAACCCCGTTTGCCATTTTTTTCTTTGTCTGTTTCCAGCTCGGTTCCACCCGTGCCTCTCCCCAAGAGTTGCTCGATTTCCGGCTGTTTCCCGACAGGCGCCTGGAATGTTGTGTCGTGCAGACACCGTTGTCACGTCCGTCTCGACCGCCTCAAAGCTCTGAAACTCAACAACAATAAAATCCAAAAGTTTGTCTTCTGCTGTGAAATGAACGAAGACAGCTTCCTATCGTCAGTAGAGAGCACCAGAACTACAGATTCCAAATCACAGTTGGTAAGTAAAATGTTCTTCTTCTCATTATTATTATTATTATTATTATTATTATTATTATTATTATTATTATTATTATTATTATTATTATTATTATTATTATTATTATTATTATTATTATTATTATTATTATTATTATTATTATTATTATTATTATTATTATTGCTATTATTGCTGTTATTAGTATATTGCAGCTATTATTATTATTATTATTATTATTATTATTATTATTATTAGCTATTATTATTATTGCTATTATTATTATTATTATAGCTTTTATTATTGTTATTATTATTATTATTATTATTATTGTTATTATTATTATTATTATTATTAGTAGTATTATTATTATTATAGCTATTATTATTATTATTATTATTTTTATTATTATTATTATTATTATTATTATTATTATTATTATATAAGTGTTAAGCACGATTTAGCTAACACTATCTCTGGCTGAGCAGTCAAGCAGGGTCATTTGATCAAAAGGATCATCTTGGTTGGGCTGTTAGGTTTTCTTGCACTACCATACTTTGTATGACATACCACCTTAATCAGTTCATTATTATTATTATTATTATTATTATTATTATTATTATTATTATTATTATTATTGCCATTAATTGCCCCCCTGGAAAATGCAAGTCTATATTTGTAACTGACTATGTTTTGGACTTTAACCATTCTTTCCACACTACAACACTGTTCTGTTCTGTTCTTTAGCCATCCTCGATGCAAGGTTGGGCTACACTATGTATCACATCTCTCCATGTCTGTCGTTCTTCTGTTTTCCGAATCATGTTTTGAAAAAGAGAGTCCAGTCCATGATGTTATGTTATCTAGCCAGGTTGTTCTTGGTCTTCCACGTGATCGTCCTCTGGATAATGTTCCTTGAATTAGTCCTCTTTCTAGACAAGAGTCTACTGACACATAAAGTGAAATTAAGAAACTTAACTTTAACTAAGAACTGTATAATTGAATATCTTGAAAGCTACATTAACCCTGACCATTGTGTTTGCCCCCTTATAGAAATTCCTGTGGGTGCCTCTGCTGTGAAGTAACTTTTGATCTGTGTTTTGGTTTTAGCGGTCTCCTAAACGACTGAGCCAGATTTCGGATTATTCGGATCGGAAGCGATCCGTGGTTCTGTATCCAAGCCTGAGGTCGCTCAACCTGAGTCGCAATGAGCTCGCCTGTCTGCCGTCCGACATCTGCGAGTTGACTCAACTCGAGGAGCTTAACGTTTCAAACAACAGAATCAGAGAAGTGAGGATTTCAACATTTTGCAAATGCTCCTCAAAATAGCCATTTTATCTGCAATCTGGACATGTGATGGAGTAGCGGTACGATTGTTGCCACACAACTTGAGGGTAGCGGGTTCAAATATTACCATAGACAATGCATAGAGACCTTGGACAAGTTTTTCACTCCTTAATTGCTCTGAACTTACAATTCTCCACTTTGTGAATGACTTAATATGTGTTAACAACTACTTAGCTATAATAATAATAATAATAATAATAATAATAATAATAATAATAATAATAATAATAATAATAATAATAATAATAATAATAATAATAGTGATGATGATGATAATAATAATAATAATAATAATAATAATAATAATAATAATAATAATAATAATAATAATAATAATAATAATAATAATAATAAACTTAATAATAATAATAGTGATAATAATAGCAATGATAATAATAGTGATAATAATAATAAATGATCATCTTAGTTGTCTTTAGTATTTGGTGATTTTTATTTTGCCAGCTTCTTCCAGAAATGGGGTTAATGCGGAAGCTGTGGAATATTGACTTTTCGAACTGCCCTGTTGCCGATTCCTTACAATCCCTTCTTGGAGACAAAGCGAGAAAGACTGCGGCCGTTCTCGGATACTTGAAATCCATCCATGATGAGTACGTTATCCTGTCGCTGTTACGTGTGTCATGTAGCGTATTTGTGTTCATATTTAACATCACATGAGTTTATTGAAGCTGAATTTTTGCCCAGGCACTATTTCGTTTATTTGAGTTGTTAGTTAGTGTTAAGTTATTCTATGTTCTGGATTGGGTTTAGGTTGAGGTTAGGTTGTGTTGACCATTTTCCGGATTTGAAGATGGGTCAGGAGTGTTGTAGCAGTGAAAGTAATGTTTTGCTTGGTCTGAGTGTTGATTCTGTTTTTTTTGCAGGACTGTTGTGTAGTCATTGTCGGTGTTGTGTGACTTTGATTTCTTTTCCCAGGGCTGTTCCCTTCAATCGTATGAAGCTGATGTTTGTTGGAATCCAGGGCATTGGGAAGACTTCTCTCCTCAATCAGCTCCGCGACAAGAAAACAAAAAATTCGGTAACACTTTTGAACACTTTCATTCCGTAATATAACTCAGATTACAAGAATTCTTATTTTCCAGCTAATGTACAGGATGGGCCTATAAAACTGGTGCAGCCAGGGATATTTTTACACCCTCTAACACTCCCAACTCCCCCCAACACCAAATCTGAGGTCGACGTCCCCCTCCAACATTTCGATATCGATAACGTTCTTTTTGCTTGTCAGACTTTTTTGAGACCTGAGAAGGTAATGTGTTTTTCTTTTTTTGCTTGTCAGGATTTTGTGAGATTTTATAAGGTTTTTGAGTTTTGTGCCTGTCAGACTTTTTTATGGGATGACATTTTTTCACACTTATCCGGCAGAGACCACTAAGTTTACCAACACCACCCTCCCCCCAAATTCACAATCCTAGAAATAACCCTGGGTACAGTTTTTCTGTTTTATTGTAAATATTTTCACAACCACTAGATCAGAAAGCATGAAATTTGGCAGACCTCTGTGTTATTATATCCTGAATGCAAGAAAGGAAATGTATGTAAACACCATATTAAAAACATCAGTTATCATTTTTAGCAATCAAACATGGTAGCTCATTTTTTATGAACATGTCCTGGACCTCATCTGGTTTTCGCTAGATGGCGCCACTGCACTTTGGAATTTGAAGTAGAAGTTTAAATGGCTGCATTTGAGATATAATAACACAGATGTACGCCAAGTTTCATGCATTTTTACCCCAGGGTTGTGGAAATATTTACTCTGATACAGGGTACCAGTTTTATTGGCTTGCCATGTACAGGGTGGCGCAAAAATGGACTATATTAAATGCAAACTTAAATGTGGCTTGTCCGGTTTTTGCGCCACCCTGTATATGATATGTGTAGTTTGGTTTTGAATCTCTTTTTTTTCCTAGAGCTGCTATAAAATTCTTGCTTCTAGCACTGGGTGGATCGGATGGGCCACAAGACACAGGGCAAAGACCAGAAGGGTGACAACATATCCACTGTTGGGGTAGATATCGGTGACCTTGAAATCCACGGGCCAAACTGGGGAAAGGTCATTTTCAGCACCTGGGATTTTGGTGGACAGGTAGGTGAACTTGTTTTATTTTTATTTTGCACCTGTGCTCTGCAAGTTCTTAGTATGTAGACTGATGCTTATCATTCATGGCATTTGGATATGTTTATGTTGTACATTTGCCACACTATTAGGGACTGTCCATTAATTACAACATCAATTTGTGGGCAATTTTTTACCCCCTCCTCTCTTGTCAACAACTGTCAAACTTTCATTGACCCCTATAATTATGTCAAAAACTTTTGACCCCCCTAAGATCAGTGATGAGTCCCCATAAAATGTTTAGATGGTTATGATTTTGTGGTAATGACCTTTTCCCTCTTTTTGTTTATCAAGTGTCAAAATGTGGTGGTGATGACCTTTTTTGTTTGTCAGGCTTTATTCTGTTGTAATAAATAGTATTCCATGAAATTTACAATTTTTTGATTACAGGTATTTGTAAAAAAATGAAATTGTTGATGTCAACTTCTCTTGACCCCCTGCCCCTGTCAACAACTGTCAAACGTTTTCAAACCCCTCATACTATTTTGTTGATGTAATTAATGGACAGCCCTTTATGCAGATGTTTGCATTGTTGTATTGTGCAGTTAAAAGAATTGATGTCTGTTCTGTTATTTATTATGAATATTTGCTGTTGTGGAGCCAAGAGGTTGAGTTTTCAGTTACGATGTTTTTCTTTTTGCAATTATTTTAGAAAGAGTATTACGCTACGCATCAGTATTTTCTCTCCAAGCGGTCGCTTTATCTCGTGGTGTGGAAGGTCACGGACGGTGAGAGGGGGGTGAACGAGATTCTCCAGTGGCTCATAAATATTCAAGTAGGTATCCTTTTTATTCGTGCATATTCATTTTAAATATTCAAATGAAGCAGTTAGATGTGATATTGGATGTTGTTGATACTGTTACTATAGCCGGGTTTAACTTATACCGGTAGTGTGCTTTACTTGATAAATTAGGGGTAATTTAGGGGTTTTGGGGTTTCCAAAGTCTCATGAATTCATTGAGTATTTGTAGAGAGGTAAGTTTGAAGTAGTTAAGACCGTGTCTTCATGTGACAGCTGTTAACTGCTGCTTATTTTGTGATATTAACACATTTAACTGATCATTTATTTATCATTAATACAGTATTGAAAACTGTGGGTGTTTTTTTTGAAGGCCCGAGTTCCCGGCTCGCCCGTTATAATTGTCGGGACGCACAGAGACCTCCTTCCGAGGAAAAACCGCGAGGCGTCGCTCGGGAAAATCGATGACCTGATCAGGAAGAAGTACATGCCCCTCAGCGAACCGGACAAGCTGGGCCTCCCACGCGTTCTCGGGCACATCGAGGTCTCCTGCAAGAACAGCCTCATGGCCAGGAACTACGTCCAGGAACTGCGAAATCTTATCTGGAAGGTGGTTTCAGAAGAACACCTGCCAGGTGCGATCACCGTTTGATTGTTTTGATTTGATTGTCGATTGATTGTTTCTTTTGCGATTGGTTTTGTATTTTAATATTTCTGTATTTTGTTTTATATTCTAAATATTCTGTGTTGTTGTTTTTATTGCTTGACTGAGCATTGTGTTGTTTGTCGGAGGGAGTGTTGTTTGTGCAAAATGTTGTTGTTTGCTCTGGTGTTTCGTTGCTTGCCGTTGTCACTCTGTTTGTTATTCTGTTGCAGAATTTGTCTCTGTTGCATCTAGTACTACTTTGTGCTAGAATATGCCGTTGTACTAATGCTGTTGTTGTTCTTGTTGCTGAGCAGCGACAACAGTTCTTTTGTGCTATGGAACTGTTGCTGTTGTTTATTTGTTGTTGTTGTTGCTGATGGTGGTGGTGATGATGATTGTGATTATGATGGTTTGCTTTTGTGTGGTAAAGGTGTAAGAGGAACCCTTCTTCTGGATCAGAAGGTTCCGGCACGTTATCTCCATCTCCAGGAGATTGTTGAGACTTTGGCAAAAGAACGGAAGACTCAGCACAAAGACCCTGTCCTTCATGCTGACCAATACAAGTAACCATTGTTCACCTTGGCTAGATATTAAATACAATATATACAGTATGTATATATTGTATATTGTATGTATATGTGTACATATTTATTTATTTATTTATTTATTTATTTATTGACAATTTATACCCGTAGACAAGGCTAGTCCAAAAGGGTTATGTTCATATCAATATTAAATAAATGTTCTTCAAATTTCTAATCCAGCTGAGACTGTTTTGACATTGTCTAAGTCATTTAAGCAATGATCTTTCCCAAACAAAATCAAGTCTTTGATTTCTCTTTTTCAGTACATGTTTTGGACTGATATGTCATTTAACACACATACAAAATCAACACACACATTTATAGTACAACATCGCGCTCCGAGCCTCCAACACATGCACACACATATATGTGCGTACACTCTGTCCGAAAAAAAAGGGAACCCATAATCATGCCACAGTAACTGCATCGAATCTGCACCAATTTAGAGAGAATTTTAAACACATAAAGAGAGACATCTATTTGTGTCATTAGCACAGAATTTCATTCAAATTCATTTTTCAAATTCATTTGCTCATTTCTGGTTTTTAACTTTTACGGTCAGCTGATTACTGATTACAGTTTTCAGTCTTTTTTTATTGGCTGACGTCACTTTCTACGTCATTGAGTGTGTTGACAAACAAACAAAATGTTTCCAAATGAAGGTCACATTCAATTTAGTTTTCTATTAGAACTGAAATGAGGAATGGAATGAAATAAATTATAAATAATTGACATTGGTTTTCATAATTATCAAAGGTTCTCTATTTTCTGGACATAGTGTATATATATATATATATGTGTGTGTATTTATGTGTGTGTGTGTGTGTGTGTGTGTGTGAAAATTGTAGTTTGTTTTATGGCCTTTGCCATCTTGTTGTATGTGACAGAATAAGTCCACATCCACCTGTTTGAGTGAGCCTTGGGTAGGGTGTCTAAATGCATGGTAGAAATTTTGGTTAGGGATATGAAAAAAATTGGGATAGCTCTTTGTTTATATGTCCCCTCAGTGTACCTTTGGAGTTGTTTACCTTGGTGCATTTTAAGTCAACTTCGTGATATTGCTAATTTAGATTTTGTCTTGTGTTATGTGTGTGTGTGTGATTTTGTATAGGGTGTGTTATCTCTTTTATCGTAGGCAAATGGTGATTGCAAAAATGGAGGAAATGTACAAAACGTGCTTCCAAGACATGTCGGAACTCAGCCAGGCAACCCAATTTCTGCACGAGAATGGTAACACATTGAAAAACATCCAAAGAAATGAAAGAATTAAAGGCAATAGTGTTGCAGCCATTTTGAATGGCCGCAGTTTCTACAGGGTGGCGTAGAAAAAACCGGACTATATTAAATGCAAACCTAAATGTGACTAGTCCGGTTTTGTTGCACCACCCTGTAGTATTTTGCATTGTTAGCACTTCTGCATTTTGAATCAGTGAGAATTTCGAATGACCGATGATTTTACATTCTGCTTCCTTTTATTTTGACATATTTTGTTGTTGTTTTTGGTGGGGAAGGGGGGGGTGAAATAGTGTTTCTTGTTTAACTTGTCATCCTGTTTTTTCCCAGGTGTTTTGCTGCATTATGATGAGGTTCATCTTCAGGATGTATACTTTCTTGACCCTCAGTGGCTCTGTGACATGCTTGCCAACGTCATTACTATTCATGAGATCAACCGTCTTGCTAAATCAGGTCGGTTCTAAGGCTATGGCCTATGAATGACCTTGTTTATGATGTGGGAGAACGTTTTGAGCTTCCATTTTTAAAGTATTTAAGATGTTGGAACATTGGAAAGAGTTCGTGATGCACAATCATAATTTATTTAGAAAGTTTTAGGCTGGATTATTTGCAGTGTAATGCGTGTCTTGTGTGATAACGTGAGAATTGCTTTGGCGTAATGTGTGTCTTCTGTGATAATGTGTGAATTACGATGGTTTAATGTGTGCCTTGTGTGATAATGTGTGAATTGCATCAGTTTGATGTGTGTCTGTGTGATAATGTGTGAATTGCATCGGTGTGATGTGTACCCTGTGTGATAATGCGTGAATTGCACTGGTGTGACGTGTGATTTGGTTGTCGTTTGTAGGCGTTATGAAAACCGACGACGTCCAGGTCTTGTTCAAGGGAGTTGCTTTCAGGGCCGATGACATGAAGACGTACATGATCAACCTCCTTCAGAAGTTTGAAGTGGCGCTCCTTTGGGACCGCGACCATCTCCTGATACCGTCTCTCCTGCCGACCGAAAGCGACGTTGCACGTGGAATTCCTGGCAGCCGTGTCTTCATTCCTCTTGACTGCCCGCTCGGAGCTTCTGTAAGGTTTTTATCGGTCTTGATCGGTCAAAATTAATGTATTTTGTTTGAATTGCTTTTAGAAATGTTATCATCACTTTTGTCTTGATAGTTTTGTGGCCACCTGGTCTTCTGGTAAGCTTATTGTCATCTTCATTTAATTTTTGTTATTATAATTATTTAATGTTTGAATTTACCGGTACCTTTATGTCTGCAGGGACAACCGTACGAACACTTTGTCCGCGAATCTCAGATTGTTCCGCCGTGTTCACAACAGCAGCAGTCGAAGAATTCTTCCTCAGGGACATCACTGCCTGTTATGAATATCTGCAATCCAGCGGTTTCGTTGGTTCGTCTCTACCTCATGTCCTACTTTCCTTGCGGATTCTGGCCGAGGCTTATTACGAGACTCCTGGGCGACAGATCTTTTGTTCGTCTGGCGCTGACGCTGTACCGCACCGACAGTCTGTCGGCGGAAGTCAACGCGTCGATCGACCGGCTGAAAAGCCGTCCGCAGTGGCAGTGCTGGCAGACAGGGCTGGAGCTGAAGCTGTCCGATATCACGATCCTGCGACTGAAAGAAGTCTCCCGCGGCTCGCAGGCGACCGACGGTAGCGGCTACGAGAATCGGCCGCTGCTGATTCGCCACGAAGACGACTGCATGTGGAACGCGATCGACAGCCGCTCGCTTTCGTGCTCGAGGTCTTCATCCCGAACGAGATACTCCGCGTCCAGGTGTCCGAGTTCAGTCACACGGTCGTCGATCCAGAAACGCAGACGACGGCGGCGCTTCTGGCCGCCGCGGTCGACAGAATCGACACGCTTCTCGAAGACTGGTACCCCGACATCGGGATGCGATTCGCGCAGGACACGAGAGGCACGTACCTGATCACGAGACTGGTTCCCTGCATCCGGTGTCTGTTTCGGCAGGACGACGCGCTGCATGAACTGCCTGGCGGTTGGGCTTGCGTCGGCACGGCCGTTTCCCACGAGACTGGTTTCCCGTCGAGCCAGAGTCTGCCGGCTTCTCCCGATCACGGTTTAAGCAAGGTCGTTGAAGTTCCCGCGGGAAACAGTTCGCCACAGCGCTCTGGTTCTCCGCTTGTTCGAAGGACCGTGGCGTCATCATCGTGTGACTCGGGGCCTGCAAAGGAAAAGTCATTGTGGCATTTCAAGAATCAAGGTGATTGTCATGCTGCTTCCAACAGGTTAGTCAAGTTTTCAGGGTTGTTGTGGCTAATAATAAAGAAGCTTTACTGTATTTGCCATAATCAGTGTAGTACTACAGTGCAGTATAAATATACAACTGCTGCTATGCCAATGCAAACAATGACTATTTTCTTCCATTGGATATTGGTTTTGAATTCATTTGACAGTAGTTGATGTATGATTTTAGTTTACATAACTATATAGTTTTTTTCTCGTGATAGTAACATAGTGGTTTTCACACAAGGCAGACCCTACTGAACCACTTGAAACATTATTATTATTATTATTATTATTATTATTATTATTATTATTATTATTATTATTATTATTATTATTATTATTATTATTATTATTATTATTATCATTACTACTACTATTATTACTACTACTACTACTACTACTACTACTACTACTACTACTACTATACTGATATGTTGCAGTAAAAGCACCCTTGTTAACCAGTTGTTTAATAAACAGACTCATCATGCCTTCATCACTTTGGGAATCGGCACCTCCCACCGTTTTTTGTTGCATATCGAACGCTGTAGAATAAAATTGGGACGGAATATAATGAAGACCCTAGCATGATTTGATGCAATGAAGATGGGGACACAAGAAAATGTGATTTTAATACGAGTGTTTCTTCACTCCCTGAAATTTTTGCATTTCTATTCACCCACTGTAACAATAGTCTTTCCAATTGCTAATGCAGTGGCTAGTTGTTTCCAAATGATAAGTAAGTAATGTTAAGTCTAGTGAATTTACATATTGCTCTTGAAAATAGTCCAATAGTGGCTTTTTTCTCTTATTTTCTTTTAAAACGTTTAATAATTATAGTTTATGTCGGTGGCATATTTAAGTTAGTTGAGCAATTTTTTGCGTAACATTTGGGAGATGTAACTTTTCAGCATTGACTCCAATGAGGAGGCATTGGAGACGAAACTGTCCAATGGAATATACTGCTTCCTCTTCGAGGCGTGTATTCAGACCGTGCAGGCAAACAGGGTCATTTCGTGCCCCCTCCACGGAAACCTCGGACCCTGCTTCACGGCGAGCAAGGCAGGCCATGTCCGTACCAGCCACATCGCTCCGGACGCGGTAATGGCACCGACATTCATGGAGCAAGAGGGGCCACTTGCCCCCCGTCTGGAAAATGCAAATCTATTTTTTAATTAACTATATTTTGGCTTTTAACCAATTTTTCCTACACTAAGACACTACAGATTGATACAGAAAGTAACATCGAGAGACTACGAACTGTAGAATTGAATATCTTGAAAACTATTCTAACTCTGACCATTGTGCTTTACCCCCCTGAAAAATTTCTGTGGGCGTCACTGCTGGCATTAATTATAAGTGAATTTAAAATGTGATTTTGATTGACAGCTAATCACAGGATCTTATTCTGTTGTAGTGGGAAGTGAGGGGGCTTCATATTATATATATATATATATATATATATATATATATATATATATATATATATATATATATATATATATAGATATAGAGAGAGAGAGAGAGAGAGAGAGAGAGAGAGAGAGAGAGAGAGAGAGAGAGAGAGAGAGAGAGAGAGAGAGAGAGAATGAAGCTATGTTAATTGTATAAGTGTGTGTTTGGATTGAACTTTGAGTTGCATGAAGTCTTTCCTGCATGTTTGTTTATTCATACTAGGCACCTGGAAAATTCTTCTCAGATTCAGTGATTAAAATATGGGAGATTGCAGTAGCCCTTGTTGTTTTGGCATGTCTACTGTTATTTGACTGCTATTTGAAATTTTGACCAACGCTTGCTGTGCTGTTCCTTGTAGATTTTTCAAGATGTGGGGGAAGACCGCTTAGTTGACCCAGACGCGATAAACCTTGACCGATTTCTGGGTCGTGGGGCTTTTGGAGCAGTGTTTGGTGGAACCGTTATCAACAGGGTATTGCATCAGATACAATTTTTACAGTTTGATGTATCATAATATTACTGGTACTCTGTCTTGCCTATATCCTATGTTATAAATCAAGTCTTGATAAAAATGTTTTTTTATGATCTGCTTATTAAATGCCAATGCCTAGCAATAATTGTAATTAGTAATAAGAGTTAACAATAATTGACAGTAATAATTAGCAATATTTCTGTGACAGCAGTTTGTTTGATTTAGTTAAATTCACAGTGGTTTTTCTTATATTAATATTTTAGTTATTTCATCATTGTCATTATTATTATTATTATTATTTTTATTATTAGTAGTAGTAGTAGTAGTAGTAGTAGTAGTAGTAGTAGTAGTAGTAGTAGTAGTAGTGGTAGTAGTAGTAGTAGTGGGCTGGTAATTCCCCCAAAAAAAAAAATTACAATTTCCCCCTCAAATTACAAATTCCCCTGCTAATTTTCTCCATTGTAGACTTAGTGTTATATTCAGATGTTTATCCTTTGTGTTTAAGACTTAAGCTATCATGTACCATTGATTACGTCATGATGTTTAGTGTTATTTTTTTGAACTCCAGTAGCGTCATTTTTTTTTAGGGGCTATGATAGTCTGTTGGCAAATTTTGGCATTTTTGCATTTTTGGCTATTTTGCAAATTTTTGCAAAATTTTTGAAATTTTGATTTGTTTTAGATAATTTTTTCATTGTTTTTAATATTCAATTTGCAATGTTTTGATATTTTTTGGCAAATTTTGCACAGCAATTTTTATAATTTTTTGAACATTAATACATTTTAAATTATTTTTTCATTTCCAATGGTGCCATAAATTCACTCTGACATGTAAATGACGCCCTGTTTGAATCCATATTGTTTAGCTTCAGTTCAGATTAGTAGTATCATTTAGCATTAATAGTTTATATACGTTGAAAGCAGAAATTCCCCACTTCAATTTTGTGGGTTGAACAGGCAATTTGGGATAGAAACCCAACATCTGGTAGTAGTTTCACTCTAGTAGTAGTAGTATTAGTTAGTAGTAGTAGTAGTAGTAGTAGTGAAAGTATTAGTGCTGTAATGATGTGAATGGTATATTACCACATATGGGCATATTAATTGATATAGTGTGAATGGTATACATTTCATTTTCTTTATGCATTATTAGCTATTGTTTTGCAGTTCTAATTACAACAAGGCACAATGCTTTAAGACTTAAGAGATGCATAACATACTGATTAAGGCATTTGCAGTCATGATGTTTATGGTTACATTTCTTTTGAACCTGCGCTGTTTTAAGGTTACAGGTGATGCCATACCTGTGGCTATGAAGGTCTTGCAACCTGTGAAACCCACACCTGATGCATCCCCTTCACAGCTTCACAGATACAAAGTAAGTATGATCTTTGATTTGTGTTTAGATAAATTCAATCATTGTTTGTTAATATTCACTTGTGCTATCCTACTTTGGATATGTGGTACATGATGTTGCACAACCGACATATAATATAATCTTGAACTTCTATAGTGCCATTTTATGATGCATTTAAGCATCGGGCGATAGTGCATTAATTCACTATGACTTGTAGACCTCGTGGACTTGCTGAGCTGTTCTGAATTGTGCTTCACTGGTGCTGCCATGAAAAATCAAGTGGGGGCTAGACCCATCTTTGGTGCATCGCTTTTAGTACAGAGTTTATGAGCAGAATTGGCTTCTTGCTCAATTTTGTGGGTTGAACAGGCATTTTGGTGTGGCTAACCCAACATCTGGCTGCATTTTTCACTCTTTTGGTATGGGCGTTATTCTGTTAACCAGTCAAAATGTTAGTCCGTTGACCAGTCAAAGTGTAAGTCTGTTAACCTGCCAAATTTTTAGTCTGTTTACTGGTCAAAGTGTTAGTCTGTTAACCAGTTAAGGTGTTAATCTACAAAGCAGTCATAGTGTTAGTCCGTTAATCAGTCATAGATATTGTTAGTCTGTTAATTAGTCAAAGTGTAATTCCGTTAACCAGATAAGTACTTTTCAGTCTTTTAACCAATCTAATGTTTAGTCTGTTATCCAGTCAAAGAAGTGCTAATTCCCAGTGTTTAATCTAGGCTCCTGAACTCCGAGGGGAACTGACAAATCCGAGGGGAACTGACAAAGCCGGGGGGAATTCTGCTAGGGGGCTGCTATTAGTTGATGTAGTATGCTAAAATTTCCGGGGGGAATTTGAAATTTCCGGGGAGGGGAAAGGGCATTTTCTCCCCCCGGAAACGGCCTAGATTAAACCCTGGCTAATTCCTTTAGCCAGTCAAATTGTCAGTCTGGTAACCCATTGTGATTTCCAATTGTTGATTCTTTCGTCTCAGGCCGAGAAGGCCAAATGGGACAGTCTTCCCATCAAATACAACTGTGAGGCGTACCTCAACGCTCGCAAGGAGCTCGGGATAATGCTGTCGCTCAGCCACCCGTCCATCGTACCCCTCATCGGGTTTTCCGTGACTCCCCTCGGCCTCATCCTGAGTCTCGCTCCTCAGGGAGACCTCAACGGGCGCCTCCAGAACTACAAGAGGGCTGGAGCCGGGATGCCGGTGTACGTCATTCGCGACGTCATTGTTCAGGTAGTCGTTACAGAAGTCATACGAATGATAAAGTACGGTAGAACTTCATTATGATGTACTTAGCGGGTCTGTAAAATTTAGTGCGTTATATCCAAGATCTGTTTTTATATCCAGTACTGTCAAGTACAGTAGAACGTCACACGCGAATGTATACATTGCGGTACTCTATAACCTATACATATACTTATATGCTATAACCAAGTCCGTTATGTTGACGTTCTACAGTTGTCTTCTTTATTTTGCTTGTATTCAACTCTTAGCACTGAAGTAAGCTTTGTTCAAAAAATTTAATTTAGATTTTGTTATGAAATTACCGGTAATTGTGTTTTAATGCATTTTTGGCTTCAGTTCCTCATGGCAGTTGGGAACTATTGGGTTAGAAGAGATTTGTCAGCTGGATGGTGTTTTGCTCATATTCCCTAATTCTTTAGAATATGCATTTGTGTGTTTATGAGAGATGTACCATAAGAGTGATAAGACAGGGATATTACTTTATAATAATACTTTATTATTATTATTTATTATTATTATTATTATTATTATTATTATTGAAAGTTAAGATTTATGTGGTAAATTGTCCTAGAAGGAGGACTGCTTGAACACATTACATAGTTCATGGTTGGTAGGTCAGGATCTAACGGAATAGGTGATCTCGAACAGCCCAGTCTTCAGTTGCTTCTTAAATATTTCCAGAGAAGGTGATGTTTGGTGATGCTTTTACTACGATTGAATGCTGTTATCGCTTTCAGGTTGCTTCGGCACTGCAGTACCTGCATTCACTGCAGGTGATCTACCGCGACCTGAAGTCGGAGAATGTACTCGTGTGGTCGCTGCCTCCCCGCAACAATTGTTACTTGTCTGCCGGTGAACGTGAAAATCGCCGATCACGGCGTCTGCTGAAACGAAACCTTTATTTCCGGTCGAACTGAAACTGAATGGAAACTCCGTTCATGGCACCCGAGATCATTCAACTGAATAGAAGACGAAATTATTTCACGGAAAAGGTAACACCCTATGCACCACACAGTGTAATGCCTTACGCTTTAGAGTGTAATGCCTTACGCTCTAGAGTGTAATGTTTTATGCATCAGAACGTTCTGCTTTAGATGTAACTATCCTTGTTTTTGCTCTACTACTGCTGTCTTGTTTTCTTGCTCTCTGTATATCTGTCTGCCTGTTTCTCTCTGACTGTCTCTCTCTCTCTGTCTTGATACAGGAAACTAGCTATCTGAAGACCCCTCTTATCTCTCGATCGACTTTGTAGACATTTGACAGAGAATAGATTTCTGAAAGACTTTATAATGTCGATTGAAATAGTTGAACATTTTTCGTGGCATTTCGAACGCTGTAAAATAAAATTGAGACAGAATATACTGACTATTCTAGCATGATTTCATGCAATGAAGATGGGGGACACAAGAAAATGTGGATATAATTAGTTTCATCACTCCTGAATTTTTCATATCTGTCATGTCTCTGCTATGCTGTACTGCTACTGACATGGTATCTAAGGGGAATCTTGGGCTTCAGCCCCCCAAATCTAAAATCCTGGCTACGTCCCTGGACTGGTGCCCATGAACTGGGTGAAAAATTCTTAGTTACAGAAATGTAGTTCATAAGTAATAAAAAACAGGTCAGGTGAAAACAAGATATCTAAAATATTTTGTATGTATTAGGAAAAAGTTATTGATTGTTTCAGTATCCTAGCCGGCCGTTCCACAGCCTCTGGCGGGCCGGATTTGGTCCGCGGGTCGCCATTTGAATACCCCTGCAATAAATGCAGGCATGGTGCTTGGAGCTGTTCTCCATCCACTGATCCCCTAGACATTGTGTTGGTGGTGCCATAGAAATTGATTGATTTGTTGGTTTATTTATGGGTAGATGGATTGATTGGTTGATTGCAGAGATGCAGTACTTGGTACTTGTACTCGAGTTGTACTCTAGTAAAATTTTTTCAGCACTTGTATTTGTACTTGGAGGCTATGTACTTGTACTTGTACTTGAAGTATTTTGTACTTGCTGCATCTCTGGTTGGTTGTGTCCGTAGGTCGACTGCTACTCCTTTGGGATGTTCATCTACGAGCTCCTTCTTCTTCGTCTTCCCTACGAAGATGCAGGAACAGTCAATGGCAGCAACATCAACCTCAAGAGTCACGTGATGTCCGGGGGTCGTCCAACGATTACGTACAAGGTCTACGTTTAAAAACACACCTTAGAGGATTTTTAACGATATATGTTGAAGCGGCAACGCTGACACTTAGCTCCTATGGTGGCAGTGGTGATGACGATGGCATAGTAGGACTTAGTTATCGCATACTTTGCAGGTCTGTAAAATTTCATACATTATGTCATCTGACGTACATTATATCCAATGCCATTCAATATGGTAGCGCAGCTCATGGGACTGTACATTACAGTACGTTTTAGCCAATTATACGTTATAACTGAGTCCGTTATAGCAAATCTCTACTGTAGTTATTATTAAAATTGTTTTAAGCAGTTTGCTGTCGTATATCTTAGCGTTGATTTTGACGGAGACGTTTGAATCCGCTTTCTTAGGAGACCATCAGGCAGACGGGGCTTCTTGACCTCATGACCCTCTGTTGGTCACATGACCCGAGCGACCGACCGTCGATGAGGGAGATAGTGGAGTTTGCACGTAGCTCCGAATTCTGTGCAGTGTTCAACGCAGTCGAGATCGAACATGCAGACAATGTGCTGTGTTCCATATCAGCAAGAAGGCCTCTTGGAATTAACACAGGTGTGTCTGTACAAGGCACCGGTGGCGCGGCCACGCTGGGGGGGGACACCACAGGGGCCTGCCCCCCGTCTATTTCAGAAACTTGGGCGTGGCCAGTGCCGGGCACATTTGGCACCAAACCCCTCGAGTTGGGCATTTGGCCGTGGAAAATATGGCTCCAGGAAAGTACCGACTGATCTTGATGATGAAAGTCAAGATAGGATCTGAGATAAAGTTTGTTATTCCATTATCACTACTTTAGTACTGTATGTACCGGTATATGTGCGTTGTTTGTGTGTGTGTATATTTCTGTTTTTGTGGTTAACTATCTCTTTATCTATCTATCTACCTATCTATCTAACTGTCTATCTACAGTATCCATCATAGCCTTTTAGCACACACTTTATCTGTATCGATCTTTCTATCCATCTATCTTACTTTCAATCTATCTATTGTCTGTCTTTCAGTGTGCTTCGGTGCTAAGTTATAATGTTATAAGTTATAATACAAACTTGTTTCAATGTTATTTCAGTCGACATTGGTTACAGTGTCTCTCGTTCATCAGAATGCGATGTTTGGCTGTCTCTGTCGACAAAAGACCATTCGTCCGGTTCAATCGTCGTCTGCACTTATCGTGATCAGAACTGTCTTCATACGAAGGCACCTTTTCTTTATCATTTTTAAAAGCTGCACTTTATTTGTCAAATTCGGATAAATTGGGTCTACACTGTATCCGGCAATTATTTCAGTTCTCTTAAAACATAGAATTTATCTTTTGTGTTGAATTACTACAGTAGAACTTCATTATAATGTACTTAGTGGGTCTGTAGAATTGATTATGTTATATCATCCGAGGTACGTTATGTCCAATACGGCGGCGCATCGTGCGGGAGACCGTACGTACGTTGCGGTACGTTATAGCCGAGTATGCATTGTTACCGAGTCCGTTATAACGAAGTTCTACTGTATTTACAAATTATCTTGTGTGTCGATGTTGTGAAGGTGAGTTTTTAAACTGAGAGTTTGTGCTTATTTTTATTTCACTGCAGAAGTTGCGATCCAACTTCGCCGTCATCTCAGTTATGTGTGTGGCAAATGCTAATGTATGGTGCGCAACATTTGGATGTGATGTGTATGTTTTTCGGTATGTTGAATTTGTTTCAATTTATTGGTATTTAATTTATTTGTCAGAAATGTGGATAAGTTTCTAAGTGTCTCCATTATAATATCGTTATTATAGCTTCTTCTTGTACCACACTTCAGTTAATGTCATATTTTCTCTCTCAAATCTGTGTTCATATGTGATATACATATAAGTCCTTTTGTTCATGCAGTTCCAAATGTCCTATTGTGGCTTTAGATGGCTTCAATTGAGTTCAGTATTGCTGGCTTTTGTCATTAGATTTTGTCCATCTTTGAATGTATGGTAATGTTCCAGGTGTTTATATAGTGCCTATTAAGTGCTCAGTTTGAACCGGAAACGAATCGGGTTTTCAAGCATTTCAGTATTAAATGTTTAGAAATTGGTTTATCTTTTATCTATTTCCAGAGCAGACTTTTAATTGTTTTTTGCGTCTTGTTCGTGTCATCAGATTGCACGACTACGAAGAAATCGGTAAATTTTCAGTGGCAGCATCTCGACAGGGAACCAGCGTTCGGTGCCTGTCGTACAGTAAGACCGAAGATCTTGTGTACGTTTTCTCGATGACGGTGGCACTGTCGTCTGTCCCGCGACCCTCGAAGTCTCTCGTGGTAACATCCCGGTGTTGAAAGAGTATGCGGGAAACGGGAAGCTGGTACACTGTGTGGCGATAATCACAACTGCTGGGAGGTTTGGACTATGAAAATAAATTATCTCTCTCCTTTCATTTGGTTTTATTTAGAATCTTAAAAATAACATTGGTTTTAAATTTTGACTGTAGTCTGAGCATTTTTCAAAGCGCGTTTTTCTTAATTATTTCTCGTGTTCTTACTCACTTCACTCATTTTGTTTACATGACCAAACATTCTTGTTGCCAAGTTACAGTGCCATATGATAGTTTTCAAATACAGTTTGTGCTGTGTGCATGACATATTAAGGTTGTCTTCATATGTTCCAGTTTCTGTGATTGAATAAAATAAAACTGAAAGAATTGTGTCAAAATTTTGGCATAAGCAAATTCTTCTATCTACGTAATCATACATATAGTTATTTAAATTAATAATATTCATTATTATTGATGCACATTTTATAAACAGATAGATATATGATAGATGAATAAATGGTAGATAGGTAGGTAGGTAGGTAGATTTATTTGTTTATTTATTAAAATTATTATTATTATTTATTGATGTTTATTATGGTTCCAGGAAATTTTGCTCTTCACTTTGTCACGATCTAGCTTATTGATATCAAATAATGACTTCTATAGCGCCATTATGATAAATCACTGTGTAGATGGTCTCTGATTCTTTGCTTTCCACCGGTATTTATTATTATAAGTTGTTGTGTTGTTGTGGCCTTCCGACTGAATTTTCGCATCGCGTTCTCTGCTCTCAGCTCTGTCGAACTCTGGTGCGGACAGGGAAGTGGTAAGATCCGCGTCTGGAGCTTGGAATCGGAATCGGAGTCATCCGTTGAGAGCAGCGACCGTCTTCTGAATCATTTCACGACAGAAGAAGTGCACGTCGTCACTTACCACCTCGTGACCAGCTGCTCCGACTCGCTTACACTCTATTCGTACGTTTATCCAGGTTAGCACTTGGACTGGTGTTCAATGAATCAAAACATCAACGAATTGTGTGTGTGTGTGTGTGTTGTGTTTGAGTCTCTGTGTGTGTGTGTGTTAGTGTGTGTGTGTGTGTGTGTGTGTGTGTGTGTGATCAATATCATTGTGGTATTTTTAGGAGGATATTATTGGTGTTTATTGTGGTTCCAGAAAATTTTGCTCTTCACTTTATCACGATCTAGCTTATTGATATCAAATATAATGACTTCTATAGCGCCATTATAACAAAATCACTGTGCAGTTCCAGGTTTACTGGCTTCTCCTTTCCCCTATTACCACCGGTAGTCTGCTCCGTGCATAGGAAGGAGGAGCATCGTGCAGTTGTTAACTTATTTTATTAACTTATTTACCATAATTAAGCGATTCAAACGTTTTGTTCACCCATCTAAGTCTCAAAAAACGGCTGCATACGCTATGCATATTATAATATTGTATATACGTTTTCTGTACATATTTTACACCTTTTAATACATTTTTTGTTAACCTCACTTGTTTGCTTCCTCTTTCTGCTGTTTGATGACACAGGAGTTAGTTTAAAAATTGTAGTTTATAACTCTAACTAGTTGAATTTAACGATTATAGTGTTGTGATGTTGTTGAGGAGTAGTTTTTGTATATTTTCTGCCAATAATTATCAGAATCATTTGTGAGTTAACATGGTAACTATTTATAAACTAATTACATGGTTTTATTTGTTTCCCAGGAACTACTGTCTATTGTTGGGATACGTCCAGTAAGTCTTTGTTGGCAAGGATCGACTTGATCAATCAGGTTCTGCCAAAATTTGCTGCCACCAGAACTTTAAAAAATTCTCTCAAATCCACAGGTGAAAAATGCTGATTGTTTCCTTTTCACTTTGAGAAAAAGTCTTTAATTTTTTGGCTTTTTATGTTAAAAGTCATTTGTTTTTGTGTTATTAGCATTAAAAGATTGTTTTTTGTTAAGCTGTTGTTGAATGAATTTGAGTTGAGTTGTTGAGAGAGTGTATCATGTAACCTGTAGCTAATGTGCTTCAATAAATTCCAAACTCTTTTTATTTTGGCTATAACTTGTTCCAGTTTTTGACCAATCTTGATAAAATTCGTTGGAAATGCAGCTGAAAGAACCTCCAACACATATCACAGACAAGTTGTTTAAAGCATGTCGTACATGTAGCAACTGTATGTCATGAAACAAGCACATCATAATTCTTCTTCTTCTTCTTCTTCTTCTTCTTCTTATTATTATTATTATTATTATTATTATTATTATTATTATTATTATTATTAACATTATGGTCTTGCTGTGTAATCTCATTTTTTGCCCTCTTGTCCTCAAATAGGTTTGTTCCTGTATTCTCCTTCTTTGTCTTCTTGTCTTTCGATCTACTACTACTACTACTACTACTACTACTACTACTGCTACTACTACTACTACTGCTACTACCACCACCACCACCATCACCACTACCACTCTTTGTCAATATACAGTAATTGCAGCGGGAGCGCTTCTGAATGATTCTTCAGAAGAGGCGCTATACAAATATTTTGTTACATTACTTTACATTACTACTACTACTACTACTAATAATAATAATTATAATTATAATAATAATGTGTTATGTTGCTCTACTGGGAAGTATGATTTGCAGTTTCTTTTGCAGATTTTTATCGGTCTGATTGTACAATTTGTGCAGCGACCAAATGGCAGGTGACCTGTATGAACGTCATCGACCGGTTCCTCTACATCGGCACCACTGGCGGATGCCTCGTGGTCGTCGACCGACACAGCCTGACACCGCTGACACTGTGTCGGCCGCACGGGGACAGCTTCCCGAACATCCTGTCGATACTTCCATTGTCTTTTCCACTGGAATCCCTCTGCCAATGGGAAGCCTCTCTTCTGTCCACGGAGGAGGAGGAGGAGGAGGAGGAGGAAGGCTTTCCAGGTTTCCCTCAGTCAAGGTCGCTTTTCGTCACCGTCGGAAGAGGGTACCGGGACGTGGCGGCCGGTGTGATGTCGAAGTACGCAGCAGAGAAATCAAACGACGGAATATTTTTGGTTGCTTGGTCGGGGGACGAGTGGTCGTCTTCGACTGTGAATACGGCATATGTTGCGACCGAGATGTAATCCTGTCGCAGCATTATTATTATTATTATTATTATTATTATTATTATTATTATTATTATCAGTGGCGTAGCCAGGATTTCCGGAAGGGGGGTTTAGTTTTGACTTTTGACCATACAACTTTCAAAAAATCTTGACAAAGAAAAAAGGTCATCCTATGTCTTTCCTTCTACAATTTTTTTCTTTCAGATGCTGACAAGCAAAAAAAAAATTTTACGCCTGTGGCGCCTAAAAAAGTGTGGTCAACAGCCCCAAGGGGGGTTTTGACCCTCAAAACCGCATCCGAAAATTACAATTTCATGGAAACTCGTTAACAAATATTTTTCGTCGGCGCCCAAGGAGGATTTTAACCCCCAAACTCCCCCTTGGATACGCCACTGATTATTATTGTTATTATTATTATTGTTGTTATTATTATTATTATTATTATTATTATTATTATTATTATTATTATTATTATGAACATTTCTAGAGCGCAAATATACGTAAAGCAGCACATGCGCTAAAAAAGTATGATGCACCATTGGTTACATTATGCTGTCTGTATTGTTTTAGTATCGGTGATGCATTCCGTTATCTATGCAGTCATATTCTCTCAGTCTGTGTCTGTCTTTCTGTGTGTGTCTCTCTCTCTATCTCTCACACTCTCTCTCTCACACTCTCTCTCTACCTCTCTCTCTCCCTCTCACACTCTCTCTCTCTTTCTGAGGAATTTTGTTTTTATGGGTGAGAAGAATTTGAGATTTGTTTGAGTAAATAGTTTGTTATGAGATAAGAGATTTTCAATTTCGTGCAGATTAACTTGTACCCAGTGCTTGTTGTTGATTCTCCTTAGGGACCAATGCGTGCTTTGACAGAGAATAACTTAACTTAGTCAAAATTTTAACAAGTAATTTTATTTGTTGCACTCATGTATGATCATGAATTCCAAAGTATTTCATCTTGTCAGTCAGTTAGGGGTTTGTGCTTATAGTTGTATATGTACGCATGTATGCTTATACATGTATGTTAGAGGAATATGTACCGGTAATCAAGGCTTGATGCTGTTTTGGCAGATTGATTAAGTGTATTCGCTGCATGAATGGTTTAGTAGTTAAGGTCACTTCATACTAGTCAACCAGGATAGGCAATTAAGCATGTTGTTGTTGTTGTTGTTTTAACCCACTGCAATTTCAATTGTGTTATATCTTGCAATGTATTGCTTTGTGGAGTATCTCTGGGTTTTGTTAATTGTTAGATAAGTGTTTTTCATTTCAATCAGTTTAATATTTAGACTTTTTTATTCTTTCCTATCTGCAAAAGCAATTAACAGTTGTGTATTTCCAAGCAGTTTTTCCTTTTGAGTCTCTTTACAATTTATTCGTAAAATTTTATATACGTGAAAGTCCAAAAGATTGTTTTTCTAAACTAATAAAAGCATGCAATGAAAACCCACAGTGTTTCACTTATCTGTATTCAATTATTATCTGTATTTTTTGTGCGCATACTTTGTGTCTTTGTTAAACACAAACTATGTCTCCCCACCATTTTTCCCCCTATTGCTGTGATAACAATAAAATTTTTAAAAAATAATAACATGCATAATTTATTAATAATAATGAATTATGCATTTATTATTATTATTATTATTATTATTATTATTATTATTAATTACAACAGGGTTTAGAATGGTTCTGTAGGGTCTGCCCTCCCTGTGTGAGAACCACTGTTTCCATCCAGCCATTCATTCACGTTATGGCCTTGCTGTGCAATTTCATGTAATTTGAAACAATGATTGTATTCAAAAGTTCTCTGGGAACATTAGGTTATTAAATGTTGAGAGTTGCTACAGTGGCTTTCATACATTCTAATTTAGCTTAAAATAGTAGTAGTAGTAGTAGTAGTAGTAGTAGTAGTAGTAGTAGTAGTAGTAGTTTTTTTTCCTCTTCTCTGATTTAGGCCCTAAGGGTCTGTAATTATATTATTATTTTTACAAAATGATTACATCTAAGTAAAAGTTCTAACTTTTCTGGAGGGTTAGAATTGTAACCCCCACTCTCTGTCAATGCATAGACTTTTAATGTCATAATAATAATAAATAATAGTGTATAATAATAAATCTATTATGTCAATGCATGTCGTTCAATATGTCTGTAGTTTTATTTCATTCGCCAGAGGTCACCGCTGACTTGTCTTTGTAGCCGAGTACGCACCGTTTGAATGTCAACAAATAATAATAATACTGTGATTTTAAGCGGTTTAGGAGGCTAAGTAAGCCTGTGTGAGAATCACTATAGCAACTAGGGTTGTCAGGTGTCCGGTATTTGACCGGACTGTCCGGTATTTAGGTAATTTGTCCGGTGAAAAAATGGAGGCAATACCGGACATGCATGTGTCCGGCATTTTCTTGCAAACTACAGCAAATAAGTCACTCTCAGTCTAGTACGACTACAATCTGATTTCTGGATTTGACTTTGCCCGGCTGACCATTAAACTTCGGATATAGCTATTTCAACTGTATAGTCTGTACTCTGTAGAACTTGAACGCATTCAAACAATAAGTTCTGAATCCTCATTTCCTATAATTCCTGCATTATCTTCTCAAGTCTTCAGGTCTAAACTTAAATCCTTTCTTTTTCTGAAATCATTTCCTCCATAGCTGTAACAACATAGCCTCACTGCCCTTTGGATGTTGACTATTGGCTGGCTGATCTTTTACCTTTCCCATAGCTATTTTAAGAGAGGCTGAGCGCCTAAGAATAAGCAGCTACTGTTGTGCTTGCCACCAAAGCGCTATATAAATATACGAGATTTTACTTTACTTACTTAGAATATGCAATATTGAAATTCAAGATATTTTACTTACTTGCTTAAGCAGTGAAGCAGCGACGCAGACTACTTGAGACTAGAGCTATTTAAATTTTGAATTGTTGGATTATGGTTATTTTTTGCCACCTAAACTGTTGTTCGGTATTTTGGAGACAGGGACCTGACAACCCTACTCCCACCTCGTCCAAACTGTAAGCGAGTTGTACAAAAGAGCATACACGTGCGACGTACACTCAGCCGGTATGTGTACGCGGTTCTTCTGTCGCAAGTTAATCGACTTCTATTCGTACCGCGTGCAGCCATTGTTACTCGGAATGCCTTCAATTGGATATATATGTCATGATCTAGGAGGTAAATCTACAATTATTTATTTTTATGATAAAGCAATTTTGGTTGGTAAAACTGTTTTTGATGTAATGAACTTTAAATGCATCGAATTTCAATGTTCCCCCCTCCCCCGCCAAGATGTCGTTGTAAGCCTATTTGATTTATTGTTGATGATGTGAGTCCGTGACTAACGTGCAATCAATCAATTTATGTAGCTCCATGACAGAGGTCTACTCTATATTGAAAATGCAGTGATTATCCGAGTTCATTTATGATATAAACTAAATGTTAATTGGTAGCGGATCTTCAAATCCAGTTAGAGTCAGGACTGGAAAGGTCTATGCTTTTTTAGATTAGGTTTTTTTAGTTTTTTAGGTTTTAATGTTTGGCATGTAAAAGCCTATTAACCCTTCTCTATGTTCTTACCACGTGTGTTCTGCTGTCTACAGAGAATAAGAAACTTTAACATTTAAAGACATTAAAGATGAGTTTTTTTCTATTTATTGAACAAGAACCTAACAAAACCCTAAATTTCGACTGTCAGGTTTTCAAAAAAACCTATGTTTTTAAAACCACACTTTCCAGCCCTGGCTAGAACTGAGTGTTACAGTTGTCATTGGTATAATCCTGTTGGTGTATGTAGTAGATTTGCTATGAAAATCATGTATTTTTGGGATGAAGATGGATCAGCATTTAATGGTTAACTTCTTCTTCATCCTCTTTCATCATCTATGATGACGATGAGTTTGATATGAGATGACTCCAGGTCTTCCTGTCTCTTGCCATGTGTGTTGGTTAATTTACAAGTAATCAAGTGTTCAAAGCCAATGTTATTGTGGAGTAGGCCAATGTGAAGTTGGTTGGAAGTGTATTATTGCTAAAGAAAGCCTAGATATAGGAAGAGTTGAGGCCTGTGAAGAACTACATTAAGCAATATATGAATTATTATTCTTCATTGTCATGTCAACATTGATATTTCTGGTGATACTATGGATATGTTTTCTCCAGTCCTCTTCTTCTCGGTTCTTAACAATTTCATATAATTTATTCGCATTCGTGCATCATGCAACTCATTTGTATTAATGCATGCTGCTTGTTGTCTTCGTGGGCGCCCACAGAAATTTTTCCAGGAGGGGCAAAACACATTTTAACACAATGGTTGCGGTCAATATTTTAGCAAGGTTTTCAAATTTCACTGTGAAATATTGGTATTTGCATTTTCCAGGGGGGGGCCTAATGTGCGGGCGCCTATGGTTGTCTTCCTCTTCTTCAAGATCCTTCCACTTTTGCTGAAATTGTTGTATCAAAAAGCAATGATCGTATTGTCACACGTTCAACACAAATCATAACATCGAGATCACACTTTATTAATAGTTTACTGCTAATTTGAGTAAATAACTGCTAATTGCATTCTGGAATATTTGTGGCACTGTGACTATGTTGAGATTCAATCAATCAATCAATCAATCAATCAAAACATGCCTACAGTCACATCATAAACGTACGTCCAGATTATAATTCTTATTTTAATGGCGGCAGTTACAAATGATGTTTCCTTGTTCAGACATAAGGCAGCTTGAAAAATGATAGAAGCCGGTAACGTGAACAACGTTTCGAAACTTTCGCCGGATGATGCGATTATCGCACACAGTGTCTACACAAATACTTCCGAGCATTTTGACTTGCGCATGCCGGAGGCCTCCAGGTCGAAGCGACCTGCTTCAAACACAGCCGGCTGTCTATCGGCCTTGGCGGGAATAAGTAAATCGGGCGCGGGGGGGCTGCCGAGGACTTCAGGAGACTCTAGTGTCACTGCCGGCAAGTCGCAGGAAGCTTCGACGTCTACGGTAGCAATGTTCTCCGCATCTTCCTCAGAGACGAGCAGTTGTCTGATCCTGGTCGAAGCCCTTCCTTCAAGATCGGAGCAGGAACGCAACAAAGTCCTACGCCGGTCGGGCAGACTCGACGCGTTTCTGTCTTCGAAGACCGCGCCTCCGGCGTCCCTTTTGCCCAGAAATCCGTCGGATGCGGCCGAAGAAGGGATCGCCCACAGAGCCTCGTCGAGGTTCTGGCCCTGGGTGGAGCGGTCGACCGGCAGAGTATCCGAAAGGTTCGCGATCATCTGTGCATCCCACTGCAGAGGATGGGCTGAAACCAAGCGACATCGATTTATATCAACTATTGCACCTTTCCTATAGCTATATTAAAATAGATAAAGTGCCTAAGAAAAAGCAGCTACTACAGTACTACTACAGTACATCCAAAGACGTTATGTAAATCAACAAGATTTTACTTGATTGCATATACCAACAGAAATACTACGATGTCTGAATCCCTCTTCAATCAGTCTTTGGTTAAACAGCCAAAACTTAGCACAAATAGCAACGCCTGGAAGGGAGTACCAGTAAATGCAAAGGAAGATGCAATAGTAACCGTCCGTACATTGTGGATGGAAGTCGTGCAGCGCCACCGATGGCATCGACAGAAAGAGCTTCATGTTCTTTCTCCTCCGAAGCTTCTTGTGCAGGCGGTATCCGCCGTAGAAAGGCAGCGCAACCAGTCCCAGTCCGGCCACAACGGCACCAGCACCGATCGCCAGTCCACCCAACAGTGGAGCGGCCAGCAACTTTGCTCCTACAAAACAAAGAGTCTCTCTCTCTCTATGCCTACGTTTATGTTCGGCTTAAGATGTCTGTTGTTCTGATCTCTGTCTGTTGTAGTCATATGTGCGTGTAACTTCTCTGTGTTTATCCCCATACTCAAAAACTCATTGAAATTCGTCTGTATGGAGATTCACTGCAGAGCCTCTGGTCCGGGTTGAATGCCTGTCTGTTTGCCGCCCTGCTGATCCAGAGGAGGGTTAGCCATTCAGTTGTCTAGTCCAATCTTCTGGAATGAACTTTTGTCTTGCACTCCAGAATTGGTAGCCCCCCGTCCCCCCCTCCCCCCATCAGAATATGCCACAGAGCAGTACACACAGGTGCCATACAAGTGGATTTGATTAGGTAAGATTATAAACATGGCTCCTGCAGACCGGGACTAAGCCATTTGTTGGTAGGAATTCCTTCATTTGGCAGTCGATGTCAACTGAACTTTGTTTGCGATCTATTCCACTTGTCACCTCCGACACCAACTGCCAAAATTATTCCCTTTTCCATTCTGTTTTCATGCGATTGATTCACAAACAACGAAGATCCAGAGAAGAAGAGCGCAGATATGCAGAAAATAGATCCAATGGAGCACAAAACTCACCAAAATCGACCCACGAACGAGCTTTCTCTGCACCGGTTTGTCGGCCTTGTAGAGATGCTTGCAGCCGAAGATACTCAGCCGGCTGTAGTGGTTGCCGATGAACTTGAACTCTCGGAATTTCTCACCGCACTGGTAACAGAAGTGGGTGTTGCAATGTGAACAGGTCATGTGATCACACCCCACACTTCGCTGGATGAATATCTGGAAAAATCACGTAAAAACACGCACAGCAACGTACGACATCGATCGAGTGGACGTAAAAATGCATCTGCAAACAAAATGATTCCTAACTGCACGTTAGAATGTGGTTCTATGGTAAGAGAAAACCGTTGTAATGCCGTGCAGTAAGAGCACGAATACTCAAAACACTATCTTAGGCAACTGATTGCTAAACTGACAAAAACTTTAATTTCAGAATTGTGCACAAGAACTGCTCGGACAAGGATCAGAATTGTGAATTAATTTTGCACTGAAATCATCATCAGATGAGAATTTATGCCTCGCTGTCTTGCCTAAGACCAAACAAACCTTACCTTGCAGCTTGGACATCTTTGAGCATTGATCTGGCCTTGGGGTCTCTCACGAGCCCAAGTCTTGACCAGCTTGTCGCCTCGACGATGCTCCTTGCACTTGATTCCTTCGTGCCACGGTGCCTGACAAGGGAAGCACCAAACGAGCGCGCACTCGACGCACTTTCGACTTGCAGGCCGTACTTCTTGGTTCTTCGTTCCTGCAGCGCCTGCATTTCGACGGACATGACGGCGCTGCATCTCGGGCACGTCTTCTTGTCGGGTTCCTTGTTGGCGTCGACCAGAAACTGGTTGAACTTGACCTTCATCTCGACGCTCAACCGGTCAAGGATCTCAGCTCGGTGAACGCTCTGGCGGCAGTCGGAGTTCGGACACGAGATTTTCACCGTCGCGTCCGACACCTGGATATGGAAGTATGCCTCGAGGCAAGCGTTGCAGACCGGGAAATCACAGCACGGCCGAAGATTCAAAGTCGCGCGGCTGTAGCATACGAGGCACTCGGTCGTCGTAAGGCCTCCGAGCGGGTACGCCAGCGGAATGCTCGCGAGTTCATTTTCCAGCAAGAGATTGTGAATCATTTCGAGAAGGTCATCGTCCTGTCCCATCCAGAGATGTCTTAGCCCCTGTATTTCGTCGATGTTTAACAAAAACGCACTCCTTTCGTCTCGGTCGGTTCCGTTTTCATCGAACACAAGCTCTTCGTAACCGCCGAAGAGACCATATTCTGCATTTCCGTCGTTTGGCGTAGCTTCGCCGTGCGTTCCCTCTTCGTTGTCGCACGCTTGAGCGCAGGAATTCAAGTCGCCTGGTTTGTGAACTGTCGCATCGCCTGCAGTTTCTCCACCAGTCGCTGGTCTCCAATCGTCTAGCTTTTCTTCAGAATTTGCCGAAACCATATCCTGTGTAAAATTTGCTTTCATTAGCAGTGTCCTTTCGTACAGGTCCTTTTCGATACTTGTGTCTTCTCCTTCGTGGAGAAACTTAATATGTTCTAAGGAAATCACTACTCTTTGATATTCAGGATCCGTAGTCCGGTGACCGCCTTCATTTGATCTAGCGTGCTGGTTTTCGAAAGCCACCTTGCTCAGTGCGTAGTCTGATGTTGAATTAGATTCTGCCATTTTCTGTAAATACAAATCACTGTGTTAATGACAGTCTGCTCATCAGGGTTTAATCTAGGCCGTTTCGGGGAAAATTGCTCTTTCCCCCTGGAAATTTGAAATTCCCCACCGGAAATGTTGGCATACTATATCAACTTTCAGCACTCACCCAGAACTCCTAGCTGACTCCCTCGGACTTGTCAGTCCTGCCCCCCCCCCCCAATCTAGAGACTAGATTAAACACTGCTGCTCATCGCCAACAGCTCTGAATAACAATACAACGCCGTACAATACACACTGAATTTCGATTACATCGGGAGCCCTTCTGAGTGATTCTTCAGAAGAGGCGCTATACAAATATTTTGTTACATTACATTACATCTATTCTTCCTTTTCATCCATTTAATGAACTTAGTTCCTGCTTTTGCCACGATCACTCGGTTCATTTTACGAATAGTGCATACGTGCGCTACATAAATGCCTGTTCTTTTTTTCCTGGCCATTACGGTGGGTGTAAGGAGTTGTAAACAGACCTCAAAACAAACATACACGCACAAGCACACAAACAAACACATCGCCTCTACACAAACACATCGCCTCTACACAAACACATCGCCTCTTCAAACATGAAATTCGCCAGTATGCATTCTGGGACAGCCGTGAGAACTCTCCGTGTCGAGAAACGGAGCTTTAAGATGATTATTAATTAACCTGATAATATGCTAATCGACTTCCTGTTTCCTAAACGACCAAGTTGAGAGTCTCTTACTTTGTTATTGGATCGCGAACTAACACCTCGAAACAACCATTTAGACACCAAAACACCTGCTCTGTGTGAACATATTCGTCAGTTTGCCTGCGTTAGACTACGTGCGGACAACTTGTTCGTTATGACGAACAATAGGGGGGACACTGTCTTAGTCTTCGCCAATTAACTGCTACAACACTATTACTAAGGGGGCACTTGCTTTGGCTGTCAATCATCGGTGCTATTAATAGTAGCACGTGGATTCGAAAGTATATATCTTTTCCCCGGTTTCTTTAGCGCTATTTATAAGTAGGTAAGTAAAATCGTGTAAATTTATATAGCGCTTTCTAGTGTAGTGCAGTAGTAGCTGCTTATTATTGTGCGCTTAATCTTTCTTGAAATAGCTATAGGCAGGGTGGGTTGTCGGCCGGGCATTTAAGGTCAGTGTATCTATGAGGTGGCGGGGGCTGACTGTTATATAATGTAGAGGTTAATAATTTATTGGTTCTGTTTATGGCTAAGTTTCAGGTCTTATAGTAGTTAAAGATTTTATGCATATTGTATCAGATAATTGTTTAATTATAATGATAATGACGTGATTACATGTGGTTTACGAAGACTAAGTTAGCATGTATGTAAACTGCGGTAGACTTGATTCGCATGGGTGTTAGGGCAGGGAGTCTAAAAGACTGGGAGCGATCACCTAATTAACGCATAATCTGAAATGCCACCATACCTTGGGGAGAATCCATCTGCTAGATGTCGCTAGTATCAATTTAAGTCTGCCGACATCCTGTTTATCGACAGTAATTATGAAGACTTGTAGTTTCTGTCTAATGCAGTGGTTCGGAGGTTCTCAAAGTGGTGCGTACGCCTCACCGTGGGGCAATTTCATTATTTAGTGGGGGCAATTGGACAATTTCAATGTGTTTAAAATTTTTATGAATGACGAGTGTTAAAGAACTTATGGAATAGAGGAAGCTTTAACCCCTTAACTGGGCATTTAACTGTAACTCAATGTAAAATGGACGGATATATCCGGGGTCCCCAGTTAAGGGGTTAATTACTAAATGAGCAATGCATATTAATGCAATTCAGTTCTGCTTTGCATGTTTTGTGTCTGTTGTTGCCGTTTTTCATATCGTTTCATGTTATTCTGATTATACGATTTCTGTGATTACTTCTGTGCATGTGTCACGGAGGGGGCATAGGGATTTCAAAAAGACTTTGATGGGGCGTGGCTTTAAAAAGGCTGGGAACCACTGGTCTAATGCGATTGATTATGTATTAAAACAGGGTAAATTATAATGAGGAACATTGCGTCATGTCAGTAGCCACTTACTAACATACCTACTTAATAAACACCTGGCCTTGTGATTTGTGGGCCTATAGTTTTACACACTTGCATTTGTTTAATGCTAGCGTAAGTTATGTAACAACGTTACTCGCCTCCCCCCTTCTTAGACCATGTCACCCTCAGGCATTGGTCTCACTTGCCTCACGGTCACAACACCTCTGGCCTTCTTTCTTCCCTACCAGTGGCGGTTCCAGAATTTCTTGGTGGGGGATGAAATGAATTCATAGGAAGATGGTGGAGGGGGCGAAAATAGAAGGAGAAATCTATAAACTTTGCCGAAAAAGGGAATTTTATCTCTAGATTTACTACACTTTTATCGAAAATTAGGTTGACAAGCAAAAAAGGTCATCCGCAGTTTTCCCCGTAGTTTTACTAGACTTTTACCCAAAATAGGTTTCACAAGCAAAAAATCCGGAAGTCCGGTAGAGGATGCATCCCTGCCCATCCCCCACGTGGAACCGCCGCTGTTTTTATAAATGACGAGTGTTAAAGAACTTATGGAATAGAGGTTCCCTACGGCAGCGTCTCAAAAAGTGTGGGGCCTCGAGTCTATAGGCCTAATAGAAGTTTACGCCTGTGGCTTGTCAGAATGTGTGTGCTGTCCCCATTCCCCACCCCTCCCACCCCATCCAACAATAATTAGGCCCATTCCAGGTCGAACCACTTGATAAGCCGCTCTTACGTGTGTGCGTCTTACTTTTCGAGGAGTCGGGTCCCGCTTCGAATCGAGTTTAAAACTTGCGGCGCTAAATAAGTAAGACGAACGTCCGCTATATAATTCAGCGACTGGCTGCTGTGATTGCGGCTTAACATTCTAAGCGCCGACGCCCTTTTCAGCGCCGATCGGCAGTCGTCGTCTCGATTCGGGACGGGGAGGTGGTGGTGGTGGTGGTGGGGAAAGGGGTGGGGGGCTCGAACGGGGCCTTGGGGTCCGGAGACCTCGGGGCGATTTTGTTGCCGCTTCGGAGAAAATTAAAAGGTCGCTC
>CM030854.1:835899-851152 GCA_018105865.1 Metaphire vulgaris
GACAGACAGACATACAGATAGAGCGGGAGAAATAGATAGGCCTATAGCTCTTAAATATAAATATAAATTTAAATTTATATTTAAATTTAAATGTATATATGTACATTTATGTATATATGTATATATATATATATGTATATATTTATGCAGAGAGAGAAGGTGTGTGTGTGTCACTCTTCTGAATTTTTGCATTTCTATAGCCTACTGTAGCCCAAACAGACAGACAGACAGACAGACATACAGACAGAGCGGGAGAAATAGATAGGCCTATAGCTCTTAAATATAAATATAAATTTAAATTTATATTTAAATTTAAATGTATATATATATATATATATATATATATATATATAGAGAGAGAGAGAGAGAGAGAGAGAGAGAGAGAGAGAGAGAGAGAGAGAGAGAGAGAGTAACTCTTCTGAATTTTTGCATATCTATAGCTACTGTGGCACAAACAGCAGACAGTCAATTCTATAATATTTCTGTGGTCTATTAAACCTGTAAAAAAAAAACCAGTTCTCTTAAACGTCATCTAAATATATATGGATTGATTTTTAGCCATTTGACAGAGAATAGATTTCTGAACGACTTTGTATAGTGTCACTATATGGGCTCATTATTTTTCGTATATTTTGTCATTATATAGAAAAAAATATAGATAATATATGATGATATTTATATTTATATTTATACAGCAAAGATGTTATATTTAAGATTATTTGGTATTTATTCGTTTATATATAAATTTTTATAATTTTTGCATATCTATATCCTACTGTAGCACAAACAGTCCTGTGCATCAGTTTTCAAACATATTTATTTTATAGTATTTCTTGTGGTTTATACAACCTGTTTTGACCCAGTTCTATTTAAAATTCTTATCTCACAATTTGATTTTTAGACATTTGACACCTATATTCTGTGGCTTACTTTGTATATATATATACCCGTTCAAATGGCACCGCTCTTCTGCGTGCTGGTGGCACCCGTAATGGCTGGCACCCTGCTGAACTCAAATTGACCCAGAAGGCCAGACAGGCAATCTGTGCTGGTGCACCGGACAGATAAAGATATAGTTGCACAACAATATGGTCGCTTTAAATTGGCCCACTCCAACCAGGCACCTAAATCAACCTCCACACTGGCTGGAAATAATGGCTATGACCCCATAAATATAAATTTAACCATATTCGAATTTAAATGTGAAATATAGCTATATGGCACCCGTATATGGCTAGCACTCCGTACGGCTGGCACCCGTGAGCAGATGTAAACACAAACGACGCCGCTTCTGAATTTTTGCATATCAATAGCCTACTGTGGCCCAAACAGAAAGACAGCAGACAGACAGACAGACATACAGATAGAGCCGATATAATAGATCAACTAGCTTGAAATATAAATATAAATTTAATTTATATTTCCCCATCCAAATCGATCATTTATATACATATATGTTATATATATATAGTATTTTGAAAGAAGAGAGAGAGGCGGGAGAGAATTTTTTGCACCTCGTCTGTATTTAAAATCAAAATTTTGCCGAGGAACTGCACAGAACATTCAATCTGTTTCTATAATATTAGGTCCTGCTTCAAAAATTGCCTAACAGAAAACAGCATTTAACCAGGTGCTGGCCGCCTCGGTGTCATCAAGCTTTTAAAGGATGGCAACGTAAATTTAAATTTTATTTTAATGTCAGACGAGGAACCAGTCATTTATATATATCACACTTTTGAGCTAAGGGCTAAGTTCCCACTCCAAATGGGTGCAGATGCCCCAATCATTTAAAACCCTCCATCCAAAGGTCTTCATATCTGATGCAGACAGAATAAAATCACCCGACTGGGTTTCAGGAGGCCTGACACATTGAGACCACAGATTGTAGCCGAAATTCTGTAACAAAGACTCATCTGAATTTTTTCAGTCGATTACTCTCTGCCATCACTGGTCTCACCAATCTGCAAACTTTGTATAATTTCAAATTCAGGTGGCCCATTATTTTTGGGGTAACCTGCTGTGACAACCATCATACACAATAAATAAAATATTGCAATTGATATACTTAATTCGCGTTATTTAAAGCATCAAAGTGGCACCATGAAATTTTTGGCGACCATTCTGGCACCTGAATACCTTGCACCTTTGCAGGTAGAGTAAATATAAAAATTTATATATAAATGATAAATATAAATATAAATCAATATATAATATTCATATAAATATAAAAATTTAAAATAAAATAAATATAACTATAAATATAAATAGCACGACAGACATTGATTTTAAACATTTGCTAATATACATATGTTGAAATAACCCCTAAAATTGGCTTAAATATAAATATAAATATAAATTTAAAAATTTGGCAGTAAATATAAATATAAATATAAATATATAAATTTATATTTAAATGGGCCCTATAATATAACCCCTGGCATTTATATATATATTTAAATATAAATATGCAACCTGTCCTAAATATAAATTTTTGGCAACTATACACTACTGTAGCTGGAAACATTACAGACAGAGAGACAGACAGACAGACAGACAGAGGGGAGAAATAGATAGGCCTCTTAGCTGAAATATAAATATAAATTTAAATTTATATTTAAATTTAAATATATAATATATATATAACATATATATATATATATACTTATATATATAGCATCCACCCACAGGAAGCCACCCCTAGAGAGAGAGAGAGAGTGTCACTCTTCTGAATTTTTGCCTTCTAGAGCCTACTGTAGCCCAAACAGACAGACAGACAGACAGAGCACTGAGCAGCTTACCATTAATACAGAAATAGATAGGCCTATAGCTTTAAATATAAATATAAATTTAAATTTAATTTATATTTAAATTTAAATGTATTTATATATATCCTATATATAGTTTTGAGAGAGAATGAGCCAGAGAGAGAGAGAGAGAGAGATGCACCTCTTCTGAAACCAATTTTGGTTATCTATAGCTACTGCCTATTAACAGATGTCAATTCTATGGGATTTCTGTGGTGTTTCGCTGGCATCTTCTGCCAGTTGTTTAAACGCATCATATCTATGGATTGATTTTTAGCCATTTGACAGAGAAGTATCCATTTTCTGAATTTGTATAGTGTCATTAAATGGCTATTTTTTTTTCGTACATTTTGTCATTTCATTGGCTGATTTGAGACAGATATGATGACAATTCTAGTATGATTTTCTCACCAAAATATGTAGTTTTAATCCCCATTTCATCACTCTTCAGGAATTTTTGATAATATATCCTACTGTAGCACTAGTCCTTGCATTGTTCAATTTCAAACAGGGTATCAATTTATAGTATTTTTGTGGTCTATACAACCAATGTAAAAAAAACCAGTTCTCTTAAGCATCATCTTATCTCAAATCATTGATTTTTAGACATTTGACAGAGATTATTTTCTGAAAGACTTTGTTTAGTGTCATTTCAAAATGGCTCTTTTCAAATTGGCTTCTTTATTGTTAAATATTATCTAGAACAAAATTGAGTCAAAATATAATGAAAATGGGTCCCTGGATTTAAACATGCAAACTTTATATTTACCACAAATATGTCTTTTTAAAGACATTCCATGACACAATGATTTTTTTGTCTACCGGGATATGCGAGTGGCATTTAATCAGTCAGACAGACAGACACCGGTCTTCTCAGATCCGATGGAAGACAGAACAAAAATACAGACATGATTCAAAGAGCGCTGAAATGGTAGGCCTATAATCTTAAATATAAATATAAATTTAAATTTACTATTTAAATTTAAATGTATATATATACATATATGTGCTATAATATAGCATAAAATTTACATATAAATATATAAAGAGAATAGAGAGAGATGAGACTGACACTCTTCTGAATTTTTTCTATCTATAGCCATTGGCCTTAAACAGACAGACAGCATCAGACAGACAGACATACAGATAGAGCAGGAGAAATAGATAGGCCTATAGCTCTTAAATATAAATATAAATTTAAATTTAAATTTATATTTAAATTTAAATGTATATATGTACATTTATATATATATATATATATATATAATATGTATATATTTATGCAGAGAGAGAAATGTTTGTGTGTCACTCTTCTGAATTTTTGCATTTCTATAGCCTACTGTAGCCCAAACAGACAGACAGACAGACAGACATACAGACAGACAGAGCAGGAGAAATAGAGTCCTATAGCTCTTAAAAATAATAGGCCTATAGCTCTTAAATATAAATATAAATTTAAATTTATATTTAAATTTAAATGTATACATATATATATAGAGAGATAGATAGATAGAGAGAGAGAGAGAGAGAGAGAGAGAGAGAGAGAGAGAGAGAGAGAGAGTAACTCTTCTGAATTTTTGCATATCTATAGCTACTGTGGCACAAACAGCATGTCAATTCTATAATATTTCTGTGGTCTATTAAACCTGTAATAAAAGAAACCAGTTCTCTTAAACGTCATCTTATCTATGGATTGATTTTTTAGCCATTTGACAGAGAATAGATTTCTGAACGACTTTGTATAGTGTCACTTCAAATGGCTCATTATTTTTCGTGCATTTTGTCATTTCGAAAGCTCTAGAAAAAAATTGAGACAGATATGATGACAATTCTAGTACGGTTTGACACAGCAAAGATGTGCACACAAGAATATGTGGTTTTAATTCGTTTCATCACTCTTCTGAATTTTTGCATATCTATATCCTACTGTAGCACTAGTCCTTGCATTGTCCAATTTCAAACAGGGTATCAATTTATAGTATTTTTGTGGTCTATACAACCTGTAATAAAAGAAACCAGTTCTCTTAAGCATCATCTTATCTCTCGATTGATTTTTTAGACATTTGACAGAGATTATATTTCTGAAAGACTTTGTTTAGTGTCATTTCAAATGGCTCTTATTCTTCTTCTTCTTCTTCTTCTAGAACAAAATTGAGTCAAAATATGATGACAATTCAAGTACGGTTTGACACAGCAAAGATGGGGACACAAGAATATGTGGTTTTAATTCGTTTCATCACTTCTGAATTTTTGCATATCTATAGCTTACTGTAGCCCAAACAGACAGACAGACAGACAGACAGACAGACAGACAGACAGACAGAGCGGGAGAAATAGATAGGCCTATAGCTCTTAAATATAAATATAAATTTAAATTTATATTTAAATTTAAATGTATATATATATATATATATATATATATATGTATATATATATATATATATATATATATATATATATATATATATATATATATAGAGAGAGAGAGAGAGAGTGTCACTCTTCTGAATTTTTGCATATCTATAGCCGACTGTAGCCCAAACAGACAGACAGCAGACAGACAGACAGACATACAGATTGAGCGGGAGAAATAGATAGGCCTATAGCTCTTAAATATAAATATAAATTTAAATTTATATTTAAATTTAAATGTATATATGTACATTTATGTATATATGTATATATATATATGTATATATATATTTAGAGAGAGAGAGAGAGAGATGTGTGTCACTCTTCTGAATTTTTGCATTTCTATAGCCTACTGTAGCCCAAACAGACAGACAGACAGACAGACATAATAGACAGACAGTAGGAGAGAATAGATAGGCCTATATAGTCTTAAATATAAATATAAATTTAAATTTATATTTAAATTTAAATGTATTTATATATATTATATATATATAATATATATAAGAGATTATATATATATAGAGAGAGAGAGAGATTCATCCTAATTTTAGAGAGAGTAAAATTTCTGATAACCTTTGCATATCTATAGCTACTGTGGCATGACAGCATATTTTTGAAATATTTCTGAAAACTTTATTAAACCTGTATTATAAAAGGTGGCAAACAGAGAAGAAAAAAAGGACATCTTATCTATGGAATTGATTTTTAGCCATTTGACAGAGAAAAATTTCTGAACGACTTTGTATATATCACTCAAAACAGGCTCATTATTTTTCGTAATTTTGTCATTTCTGAAGCATCTAGAAAAAAGGACATTGAACAGACAGCACTGATAAACTCACAAAGATTTGACAAATACTTTTTCTGAACACAAATTCTTATGTTTTGAATTCTGATATCACTGAAACTGAACGTTGACATATCTACATCTGGAATACTGATGTGGTTTTTGATAATTTGAAAAATTTCATATCACAGTGACAAGAATAATTATAGAGGATTTTATAAATTATAATAAATTTTGGTACAAAAAGAAATATATAAAACTACCATAAGAAAAGATAAATTTCTTTAAATCTAAATAGAAAATATAAATATTGGAAAATTTAAATATAAATATATTATAATTGAATAGAACTAGTTTATATTTAAATATAAATGTTTAGTGGAAATATAAATGTAATTATAAAAATTTATGACAACATTTTTAAATCTTAAATTCTTCAAATTAAATAGAAAAAAATTGAGTCAAAATATAAATATAAATCTATAAATTTATATTTAAATATAAATATAAATAAGATATACAAGAATATATATTTAAATATAAAAGTTTGTATAAAGATAAATTCTGAATTTTTGCATAAATATAGCTTACTGTAGCCCAAACAGACAGACAGACACAGACAGACAGACAGACAGACAGACAGAGAAATAGAAATAGATAGGCCTATAGCTCTTAAATATAAATATAAATTTAAATTTATATTTAAATTTAAATGTATATATATATATATATATATGTTTATATATATATATATATATATTTTACATGTGTATATATATATACAGAGAGAGAGAGAGAGTGTGTCACTCTTCTGAATTTTTGCATATCTATAGCCTACTGTAGCCCAAACAGACAGACAGCAGACAGACAGACATACAGATAGAGCGGGAGAAATAGATAGGCCTATAGCTCTTAAATATAAATATAAATTTAAATTTATATTTAAATTTAAATGTATATATGTACATTTATGTATATATGTATATGTATATATATATGTATATATTTATGCAGAGAGAGAAGGTGTGTGTGTGTCACTCTTCTGAATTTTTGCATTTCTATAGCCTACTGTAGCCCAAACAGACAGACAGACAGACAGACAGACATACAGACAGAGCGGGAGAAATAGATAGGCCTATAGCTCTTAAATATAAATATAAATTTAAATTTATATTTAAATTTAAATGTATATATATATATATATATATATATATATATATATATATATATATATATATATATAGAGAGAGAGAGAGAGAGAGAGAGAGAGAGAGAGAGAGAGAGAGAGAGAGAGAAGAGTAACTTCTGAATTTTTGCATATCTATAGCTACTGTGGCACAAACAGCGTGTCAATTCTATAATATTTCTGTGGTCTATTAAACCTGTAATAAAAGAAACCAGTTCTCTTAAACGTCATCTTATCTATGGATTGATTTTTTAGCCATTTGACAGAGAATAGATTTCTGAACGACTTTGTATAGTGTCACTTCAAATGGCTCATTATTTTTCGTGCATTTTGTCATTTCGAAAGCTCTAGAAAAAAATTGAGACAGAATATGATGACAATTCTAGTACGGTTTGACACAGCAAAGATGTGCACACAAGAATATGTGGTTTTAATTCGTTTCATCACTCTTCTGAATTTTTGCATATCTATATCCTACTGTAGCACTAGTCCTTGCATTGTCCAATTTCAAACAGGGTATCAATTTATAGTATTTTTGTGGTCTATACAACCTGTAATAAAAGAAACCAGTTCTCTTAAGCATCATCTTATCTCTCGATTGATTTTTTAGACATTTGACAGAGATTATATTTCTGAAAGACTTTGTTTAGTGTCATTTCAAATGGCTCTTATTCTTCTTCTTCTTCTTCTTCTTCTAGAACAAAATTGAGTCAAAATATGATGACAATTCTAGTACGGTTTGAAACAGCAAAGATGGGGACACAAGAATATGTGGTTTTAATTCGTTTCATCACTCTTCTGAATTTTTGCATATCTATAGCTTACTGTAGCCCAAACAGACAGACAGACAGACAGACAGACAGACAGACAGACAGACAGACAGAGCGGGAGAAATAGATAGGCCTATAGCTCTTAAATATAAATATAAATTTAAATTTATATTTAAATTTAAATGTATATATATACATATATGTTTATATATATATATATATATATATTTACATGTGTATATATATATACAGAGAGAGAGAGAGTGTGTCACTCTTCTGAATTTTTGCATATCTATAGCCTACTGTAGCCCAAACAGACAGACAGCAGACAGACAGACAGACATACAGATAGAGCGGGAGAAATAGATAGGCCTATAGCTCTTAAATATAAATATAAATTTATATTTATATTTAAATTTAAATGTATATATGTACATTTATGTATATATGTATATATATATGTATATATTTATGCAGAGAGAGAAGGTGTGTGTGTGAGTCACTCTTCTGAATTTTTGCATTTCTATAGCCTACTGTAGCCCAAACAGACAGACAGACAGACAGACATACAGACAGAGCGGGAGAAATAGATAGGCCTATAGCTCTTAAATATAAATATAAATTTAAATTTATATTTAAATTTAAATGTATCTATATATATATATTATATATATATATAGATAGAAAGAAGAGAAAGAGATTTTATTGAAGTGAGAGATTTGTTTAAAACTGAATCTTTCTAATAAAAATCATTGCTACCAAGTTTGGCACAAACAGCATGTCAATTCTATAATATTTCTTACATATTAAATTAATAAAAGAATATCATTCTCTTAAATGTCATCTTATCTATTTATTGATTTTTTATCCATACCATCTCAGATTTCTGAAGAAATTTATAGTGTCACTTCAAATACAGCTCAATTTAGTAGTATTTTGTGAATTGTTTCAGCTAGTTTTGTCAAAACTCTTAAAGATATGATATTTTGAATTGATATTTATAATCATTTATATTTATGAAATTTATATTTGTTTATGATTTTAAAGTTTAATATTCTATTTTTTATAAACAGCAAATATCAAAAATTTAAAATATTGCAGTAAATATACATTTTCCCAGCTCAAACAGACAGACAGTGTGGAGAATATTTATCATATATTTATAATTAGTTGCATGCTCTAATATGTCAAAACATCCCAGAGCAGCCAGATTTTTGGATATTTGACCCTTATTTATTACACATGAAATAGCAAAACGTTAGACTATGTTTGTTGTGTCTTTATGTTATTACATATGGTACTCATCAACTAAGAAAGGTCAAATGTAATATATAAAGATGGTTGTGAGCATTTTACTGAAGCACAAGGGATACAAACTAATGCATATCTAGCCCCCGTGCTAGCCCAAACAGACAGACAGACAGACAGACAGACAGACAGATTTAGTCTGGCAATATAGATAACCTATAGCTAACGTTTATAACTTCTTCTTAGATTTAAATTTAAATATATAATTCATATATATATATAACCCGTTCTTCATATGATATATGCACATTTTTTAGTCTTATGGCAATATTTTTAAGAAGAGAAAGGTTTCTGCAGACAGAAGACAGAAGACATGTGCCAGACACATGTTGGCCTGTTAACAGACAGACATGGTGACAGAATATAAATGGCAGACAGTATATTTTGGAAGAGATTCATATTGATGACTGGATGGTGATTGCATATAAATATATTTATATTCTTTAAAGATATTCTAGAAAATGTATATATTTCAGCTAAACAGCTGTTTCAAAGCAAGTATTTGTTTCATATTTATTATGCACCCTGTCTCAGAGCGAAAACATTCTCTTAAATTTCATTTTATGGGAGTTCAGTCCATTGATTTGCCTGAAACAGTCACCTGATCTTGACATACATTTTTTGACAGAACTTGAGAATAGATAGTTTATACTGTCACAAATGGCTCATATAAATTTAAATTTATATTTAGTTATTTGAATCAGCTTTAGAAAAAAACATTGAGTCTCTAATTGCAGCCTGGAATCACATCAGAACACATGAGCACATTGTCAATATTGGTCCATTCCATGCTTTCATCACTCTGCACATTGCATATAAATAACAAGGGTTGGCCCATAACTAGTTCTAATGACAAAATAAATAAAAAACCCATTTCAAGGCTATCTTATAAAATTTGTAAAATCAATTATTGCCTGTAATAAAAGAAACCAGTTATCATTAACTCCCATCATATAAATTTTAGTAAAGATTTTATTTTTATCACATTTTTATATTTCCTCATAAAAAAAAAATTGAAATTTCAATGCATGATCAATTGACATCACATACAGAAATGGAAACAAGAATAAAAATTGATACAAAACAATGATAATTTTTGCATATATACCAATTCTACAAGCAAAATATAAATATCAAAAATTTATCAAATATTTTAATATAAATTTCATCAATTTATAGTATTTTTTGCAATATAAAATACCTGTAAATAAAAAAACAGACAGACAGACAAATATCTTTATCTTCGATTGAATTTTTTAGCATTTGACAGATTTTATTTTCTGAAACAAATTGTAAATGTCACTTTCAAATATAAATATAAATTTGCTTTTATATCTTCTTCTTTAAATTATAATATAACATATATATATAAATATATATATATATATATATATATATATATAAATATATATATACAAGAGAAATATGAATTCGAGAGTATCACTCTTCTGAATTTTTGCATATCTATAGCCTACTGTAGCCCAAACAGACAGACAGACAGACAGACAGACAGACAGACAGACAGAGAGAGGAGAAATATAGATAGGCCTATAGGCTCTTAAATATAAATATAAATATAAATTTAAATTTATATTTAAATTTAAATGTATATATATACATTATATATATATATATATATATATATATATATATATATATATATATATATAAAGAGTGTGTGTGTCACACTCTTCTGAATTTTTGCATTTCTATAGCCTACTGTAGCCCAAACAGACAGACAGACAGACAGACAGACAGACATACAGACAGAGCGGGAGAAATAGATAGGCCTATAGCTCTTAAATATAAATATAAATTTAAATTTATATTTAAATTTAAATGTATATATATATATATATATATATATATATATATATATATAGAGAGAGAGAGAGAGAGAGAGAGAGAGAGAGAGAGAGAGAGAGAGAGAGAGAGAGAGAGAGAGAGAGAGAGAGTAACTCTTCTGAATTTTTGCATATCTATAGCTACTGTGGCACAAACAGCATGTCAATTCTATAATATTTCTGTGGTCTATTAAACCTGTAATAAAAGAAACCAGTTCTCTTAAACGTCATCTTATCTATGGATTGATTTTTTAGCCATTTGACAGAGAATAGATTTCTGAACGACTTTGTATAGTGTCACTTCAAATGGCTCATTATTTTTCGTACATTTTGTCATTTCGAAAGCTCTAGAAAAACATTGAGACAGAATATGATGACAATTCTAGTACGGTTTGACACAGCAAAGATGTGCACACAAGAATATGTGGTTTTAATTCGTTTCATCACTCTTCTGAATTTTTGCATATCTATATCCTACTGTAGCACTAGTCCTTGCATTGTCCAATTTCAAACAGGGTATCAATTTATAGTATTTTTGTGGTCTATACAACCTGTAATAAAAGAAACCAGTTCTCTTAAGCATCATCTTATCTCTCGATTGATTTTTTAGACATTTGACAGAGATTATATTTCTGAAAGACTTTGTTTAGTGTCATTTCAAATGGCTCTTATTCTTCTTCTTCTTCTTCTTCTTCTTCTAGAACAAAATTGAGTCAAAATATGATGACAATTCAAGTACGGTTTGACACAGCAAAGATGGGGACACAAGAATATGTGGTTTTAATTCGTTTCATCACTCTTCTGAATTTTTGCATATCTATAGCTTACTGTAGCCCAAACAGACAGACAGACAGACAGACAGACAGACAGACAGAGCGGGAGAAATAGATAGGCCTATAGCTCTTAAATATAAATATAAATTTAAATTTATATTTAAATTTAAATGTATATATATATATATATATATATATATATATATATATATATATATTTACATGTGTATATATATATATACAGAGAGAGAGAGAGTGTCACTCTTCTGAATTTTTGCATATCTATAGCCTACTGTAGCCCAAACAGACAGACAGCAGACAGACAGACAGACATACAGATAGAGCGGGAGAAATAGATAGGCCTATAGCTCTTAAATATAAATATAAATTTATATTTATATTTAAATTTAAATAAATATATGTATTTATTTATGTATATATATATATATATATATATATATATTTATGCAGAGAGAGAAGGTGTGTGTGTGTCACTCTTCTGAATTTTTGCATTTCTATAGCCTACTGTAGCCCAAACAGACAGACAGACAGACAGACAGACAGACAGACAGACAGAGCGGGAGAAATAGATAGGCCTATAGCTCTTAAATATAAATATAAATTTAAATTTATATTTAAATTTAAATGTATATATATATATATATATAGAGAGAGAGAGAGAGAGAGAGAGAGAGAGAGAGAGAGAGAGTAATTCTTCTGAATTTTTGCATATCTATAGCTACTGTGGCACAAACAGCATGTCAATTCTATAATATTTCTGTGGTCTATTAAACCTGTAATAAAAGAAACCAGTTGTCTTAAACGTCATCTTATCTATGGATTGATTTTTTAGCCATTTGACAGAGAATAGATTTCTGAACGACTTTGTATAGTGTCACTTCAAATGGCTCATTATTTTTCGTGCATTTTGTCATTTCGAAAGCTCTAGAAAAAATTGAGACAGAATATGATGACAATTCTAGTACGGTTTGACACAGCAAAGATGTGCACACAAGAATATGTGGTTTTAATTCGTTTCATCACTCTTCTGAATTTTTGCATATCTATATCCTACTGTAGCACTAGTCCTTGCATTGTCCAATTTCAAACAGGGTATCAATTTATAGTATTTTTGTGGTCTATACAACCTGTAATAAAAGAAACCAGTTCTCTTAAGCATCATCTTATCTCTCGATTGATTTTTTAGACATTTGACAGAGATTATTTTTCTGAAAGACTTTGTTTAGTGTCATTTCAAATGGCTCTTATTCTTCTTCTTCTTCTTCTTCTTCTAGAACAAAATTGAGTCAAAATATGATGACAATTCAAGTACGGTTTGACACAGCAAAGATGGGGACACAAGAATATGTGGTTTTAATTCGTTTCATCACTCTTCTGAATTTTTGCATATCTATAGCTTACTGTAGCCCAAACAGACAGACAGACAGACAGACAGACAGACAGACAGACAGACAGACAGACAGACAGAGCGGGAGAAATAGATAGGCCTATAGCTCTTAAATATAAATATAAATTTAAATTTATATTTAAATTTAAATGTATATATATACATATATGTTTATATATATATATATGTATATATATTTACATGTATATATATATATACAGAGAGAGAGAGAGAGTGTGTCACTCTTCTGAATTTTTGCATATCTATAGCCTACTGTAGCCCAAACAGACAGACAGCAGACAGACAGACAGACATACAGATAGAGCGGGAGAAATAGATAGGCCTATAGCTCTTAAATATAAATATAAATATTTTAAATTTTATATTTAAATTTAAATGTATATATGTACATTTATGTATATATGTATATAGATATATAGCTGTATATATTTATAATATCACGCTGAAATTTGCAGTGTGCATACACTATTCCCAGCTGAGTTGACTGGTGTATTAATCTTTATCATAGGTGCTACACAGCATGCTCTAAAAATGTCAAAACATCCCATAGCAGCCAGTTTTCACCGATATTTGACCCTTTATTACCATGAATCAGCAAAACGTTAGACTATGTTTGTTGTGTCTTTATGTTATTACATATATGTACTCATCAACTAAGCAAAGGTCGGCTGTAATCAAAGCATGGTTGTGCGCATTTTACTGAAGCACAAGGATACCAAAAGTACGACAGATCGACCCCGTTGCGGTCGGCCCAGGAAGTCAGCCACCAGAGGCAATAGAGTCCTGATCAGAATATCTCCTGATAACCGGAAGCTAATGTTTCCTGAACTTCTTCTGAGAGAAAACTATATAATTCATTAGTAAGGCTTTTCTTCAGTGATGAAAGCACATTTTGCAGTCTATGCGACCATGGCAAGATTTTTATAAGAAGGTTTCCACATGAAGAATAGAAGCCGGAGTGCCTAAACATGTTAGTGTTAACGAAAGTTATGGTGTGGGGATGCATGGCAGCCAGTGGGGTTGGAAGACTTCATATTGTTGACTGGATGGTGATTGCAGATAAATACATTGGCATTCTAGAGATATTCTAGAGAAATGTATGCTGCCATCAGCTAAACAGCTGTTTCCTAGCAAGTATTTGTTTCAGGACTACAATGCACCCTGTCTCAGAGCGAAAACTGTTGCTTGTAGGAAGAAGAATCATGGAGTTCAGTCCATTGATTTGCCGGCTCAGTCACCTGATCTTGACACTATTGAGAACTTGTAGTAGTAGTGTACATACTGTACAATGTACAGTAGTAGTGTCAGCCGAGATTACCAAGAATCAGCCGCAGAAAAGGCGCGAGCTGATTGAGTCTCTAATTGCAGCCTGGAATCACATCATAACACATGAGCACCTTGTCAAATTGGTCCATTCCATGCCACACAGATGTCATTTAGTCAGAAAGAACAAGGGTTGGCCCATAAAGTACTAATGACAACAATAAATAAAAATCGCCCTTTCAAGGCTACCTTATAAAATTCAAAAGCAATTATTGCGCTAAAGTAGTTAGAACGCGCACCATATCATGCGAACTCCCGCGAGTGGCCATTTTAGTAAAGATTCGAGAAATCACACAGTGGCCATATTTCCTCATAAAAGTCTGGGAAAAGTGCATAATCAAGTGACATCACATACAGAAATGGAGGCAGAATTAAAATTGATACAAAACAATATAATAACCACCAATTCTACAAGAAAATCTGATAATAATATCAAAAATTTATGAAAATACTTCGTTTTCGCAGCCGATGCAAGACTTTTCACACACTGTAAATATAGGGGTCGTGTGACAGTACTAAATATGTTTAGATTCGATTGGAATTTTTCCCAATTTGTTTTTACCCCAAATGGAACAGGAAAATGCAAAAGCACTTTGAAAAAGTATAACTTTGCT
>CM030854.1:851252-1004355 GCA_018105865.1 Metaphire vulgaris
CACTATTATATGCATTGTCCAATGTCAAAACAGGTTATCAATTATATAATATTTTGTGGTCTAAGAACTTGTCATACAAAGAAACAGCAGCTTTAAATCCTTCTTATCTCTCGTTCGATATTTTAGACATTTGACAGAGAAACAGATTTCTGAAAGACTTTGTATAGTGTTGTTTCATTTTCGTGGCATTTGGAAAGCTCTAGAGAAAAATTGAGACAGAATATATTGACAATTTTAGTACGGTGTGACTCAGCTAAGCTGGGGATACACGAAAATGTGGTTTAATTTTTTCATCACTCTTCTGACTTTGGCATATCAGCCTTTAGCACTGTAGCATTGTACAGTGTCAAATGCATTATTCTATATCTTTAGTGTCCATTACTACTTTGATATCAATCGCTATGCAAACATAGGCCATCAACTTCTGCATTTAGGCCTCATCCATGACCACCCTCGCTATTCTATAATGCTAATAATTATATAATATTTTTGTGGTCTATAGAACTTGTCATACAAGAAACCAGCTCTCTTAAACCCCTTCTTATCTCTCGTTCGATTTTTTAGACATTTGACAGAGAACAGATTTCTGAAAGACTTTGTAGGCCTATAGTGTCGTTTCAAATGGATCACCATTTTTCCGGTCGTTTCGAATGCTCTAGAATAAAATTGAGGCAGAATATATTGACAATTCTAGTACGGTGTGACTCAGCTAAGCTGGGGACATACGAAAATGTGGTTTTAATTTGTTTCATCACTCTTTTGACTTGGGCATATCAGCCTACTGTAGCACTAATATATGCATTGTACAGTGTCAAACAGGGTATCAATTATATATCTTTAGCATCCATTACTACACTGATATCAATCGCTATTGTAAACATAGGCCATCAACTTCTGCATTTAGAAGGCCTCATCCATGACCACCCTCGCTATTCTATAATTCTAATAATTAATGCATAGGATTTGTGCAAAATATTACATTTGAAATTTATTTCATCCTGTTAGAGATCGATTTCAAGCACCATATTCAGCCATTATCTTTAGCATCCATTACTACATTGATATCAATCGCTATTGCAAACATAGGCCATCAACGTCTGCATTTAGAAGGCCTCATCCATGAACACCCTTGCTATTCTATAATGCTAATAATTATATAATATTTTTGTGGTCTATAGAACTTGTCATACAAGAAACCAGCTCTCTTAAACCCCTTCTTATCTCTCGTTCGATTTTTTAGACATTTGACAGAGAACAGATTTCTGAAAGACTTTGTATAGTGTTGTTTTCAAATGGCATTTCAAGCTCTAGAAAAAAATTGAGACAGAATATATTGACAATTCTAGTACGGTTTGACTCAGCTAAGCTGGGGATACACGAAAATGTGGTTTTAATTTGTTTCATCACTCTTCTGACTTTTGCATATTCAGACAACTACTCTTTAGCACCATTATATGCATTGTACAATGTCAAACAGGCTATCAATTATAAATATTTTTTGTGGTCTTGTTTCATACAAAACCACTCTCGCTTAAAGCCCTTCTTATATCTCGTTCGATTTTTTTTTTTATCAGAGACTTGTCATTGCTGACACCAGCTCTTTAAAGCAAACTTGTATTCATTTCTAATAATTATATAATATTTTTGTGGTTTTTAGAACTTGTTAGGCCTTTAGTGTCCTCAGTGGATACCGATTTTCAGGAGCATTTCAATCGTTTGATAAGGCAGAAAATATTGACCATCGACTAGTGCATTGTGACTCTCATCCTGAGGACACTCGCTATTCTATATTTTTAATAATTAATCATTCTTCTAATTTTGCAAAATCGAGCGCATATTTGAAAGTTATTTCGTCCTGTTAGAGATCGATTTCAAGCACCATATTCAGCCACTATCTTTAGCATCCATGACTACTTTGATATCAATCGCTATTGCAAACAGAGGCCTTCAACTTCTGCATTTAGAAGGCCTCATCCATGACCACCCTAGCTATTCTATAATGCTAATAATTATATAATATTTTTGTGGTCTATAGAACTTGTCATACAAGAAACCAGCTCTCTTAAAGCCCTTCTTATCTCTCGTTCGATTTTTTAGACATTTGACAGAGAACAGATTTCTGAAAAGACTTTTAGGCCTATAGTGTCGTTTCAAATGGATCACCATTTTTCGGGTCATTTCGAATGCTCTAGAATAAAATTGAGGCAGAATATATTGACAATTCTAGTACGGTTTGACTCAGCTAAGCTGGGGATACACGAAAATGTGGTTTTAATTTGTTTCATCACTCTTCTGACTTTTGCATATCAGACTACTGTATCACTATTATATGCATTGTCCAATGTCAAACAGGTTATCAATTATATAATATTTTTGTGGTCTATAGAACTTGTCATACAAGAAACCAGCTTTCTTAAAGCCCTTCTTATCTCTCGTTCGATATTTTAGACATTTGACAGAGAACAGATTTCTGAAAGACTTTGTATAGTGTTGTTTCATTTTCGTGGCATTTGGAAAGCTCTAGAAAAAAATTGAGGCAGAATATATTGACAATTCTAGTACGGTGTGACTCAGCTAAGCTGGGGATACACGAAAATGTGGTTTTAATTTTTCATCACTCTTCTGACTTTGGCATATCAGCCTACTGTAGCACTAATATATGCATTGTACAGTGTCAAACAGGGTATCTATTCTATATCTTTAGCATCCATTACTACCTTGATATCAATCGCTATTGCAAACATAGGCCATCAACTTCTGCATTTAGAAGGCCTCATCCATGACCACCCTCGCTATTCTATAATGCTAATAATTAATATATAATGCAAAATTTTTTGTGGTCTGTTATAGAATTTGTCATACAAGAAACCAGCTCTCTTAAACATTGAGTATTCATAGAACTTTCTTATATTATCTCTCGTTTTTTAGACATTTGAGAGAACAGATTTCTGAAAAGACTTTGTAGGATAGGTTTCAAATGTATCTGGTCATTTCTGAATGCTCTAGAATAAAATTAGGCAGAATATATTGACAATTATATAACGGTTTGGATTTCTAAGCTGGGATCACGAAAATTTTTAATTTGTTTCATCACTCTTTTGATTTTTAGATATCGATACTCAAGAACTAATATTCAGTACAGAATCAAACAGGGTATCATCTTTAGCATCCATTACTACATTGATATCAATCGCTATTGCAAACATAGGCCATCAACTTCTGCATTTAGAAGGCCTCATCCATGACCACCCTCGCTATTCTATATTTGCTAATAATTAATCATCATAGGATTTGTGCAAAATCAAGCGCATATTTGAAATTTATTTAATATCCTGTTAGAGATCGATTTCAAACACCATATTCAGCCATTATCTTTAGCATCCATTACTACTTTGATATCAATCGCTATTGCAAACATAGGCCATCAACTTCTGCATTTAGAAGGCCTCATCCATGACCACCCTCGCTATTCTATAATGCTAATAATTAATAAATATTTTTTGTGCAAAATCTTGCGCATATTTGAAATTTATTTCGTCCTGTTAGAGATCGATTTCAAGCACCATATTCAGCCATTATCTTTAGCATCCATTACTACATTGATATCAATCGCTATTGCAAACATAGGCCATCAACTTCTGCATTTCAAATGGGCCTCATCCATGACCAGCCCTTCAATATTCTATAATGTTAAAATGCTAATAATTATATAATATTTTTGTGGTCTTTAGAACTTGTCATGCAAAGAAACCAGCTAGAAAATTAAGCCCCTTTTATCTCTCGTTCGATTTTTAGACATTTGAAAGAGAACAGATTTCTGAAAGACTTTATATAGTGTTGTTTCATTTTCGGTTATTTATAATAAGCTCTAGGAATAAAATTGAGACAGAATAATTGACAATTCTAGTACAGTTTTTGACTCAGCTAAGCTTAGACATTTGACAGACGAAAATTGGTTTTAATTTGCAAACATAGGCCTTTGACTTTTGCATATTTCGAAAGCACTATTTATTGCATGTCAATGAGGCAGAATCAATTATATAATATTTTTGTGAGTGTATAGAACATCAAACAGCCCAGAAAAGTGGTTTTAATTTGTTTATTTCTCGTTGGCATATTTTTAGACATTAGCACAGATAGTGTCAACAGGTATCAATTATGACACTATCTTTAGCATCCATTACTACATTGATATCAATCGCTATTGCAAACATAGGCCATCAACATTTCTGCATTTAGAAGGCTCTAGAATCCATGACCACCCTTGCTATTCTATACTAATAATTGACTATAATAAGCTGGGATACACGAAAATGTGGTTTTAAGAAACCAGCTCTTTTGAACTTTTATATCTCTCTGTAGCACGATTAGATGACATTTCAAGTCAAACAGATTATCACTATCTTTGTATTCCATAGTGTTGTTTGATATCAACCATTTTATTATATCTCTCGTTCAGCAAAACAGATTTCCATCAACTGCATTTTGAGGCAATTCTAAGAGAAAAATGAGACAGAATATATTGTGTTTGACTCAGCTAAGCTATAACACACGAAAATGTGGTTTTTAATTTGTTTCATCACTCTTCTGACTTTTGCATATAAAGCCTACTGTAAAACTATTATCTTATTGTCCAATTTCAAATATCTTTATCCATTATATTAATATTTTTTATAGAACTTTATTGCAAGATCATTTAAAATGCTCTCTTAAGCTAATAATTTTCTTATCGTTTGATTTTTACCAGACATTTGACAGAGAACAGATTTCTGAAAGACTTTGTATATAGTGTCGTTTCAAATGTATCACCATTTTTCGGGTCATTTCGAATGCTCTAGAATAAAATTGAGGCAGAATATATTGACAATTTTAGTACGGTTTGACTTTTTAAGCTGGGGATCACGAAAATCATGGTTTTAATTTGTTTCATCACTCTTTGTCATTTTGCATAGAGATAATATTTTTAGCACTAATATATACATTGTACATGTCAAACAGGGTATCAAGCCATTATCTTTAGCATCCATTACTACATTGATATCAATCGCTATTGCAAACATAGGCCATCAAATTCTGCATTTAGAAGGCCTCATCCATGACCACCCTCGCTATGCTATAATGCTAATAATTAATGCATAGCATTTGTGCAAAATCATGCGCTCATTTGAAATTTATTTCGTGCTGTTATAGATCGATTTCAAGCACCATATTCAGCCACTATCTTTAGCATCCATTACTACATTGATATCAATCGCTATTGCAAACATAGGCCATCAACTTCTGCATTTAGAAGGCCTCATCCATGACCACCCTCGCTATTCTATAATGCTAATAATTATATAATATTTTTGTGGTCTATAGAACTTGTCATACAAGAAACCAGCTCTCTTAAACCCCTTCTTATCTCTCGTTCGATTTTTTAGACATTTGACAGAGAACAGATTTCTGAAAGACTTTGTAGGCCTATAGTGTCGTTTCAAATGGATCACCATTTTCAGGTCATTTCGAATGCTCTAGAATAAAATTGAGGCAGAATATATTGACAATTCTAGTACGGTTTGACTCAGCTAAGCTGGGGATACACGAAAATGTGGTTTTAATTTGTTTCATCACTCTTCTGACTTTTGCATATCAGACTACTGTAGCACTATTATATGCATTGTCCAATGTCAAACAGGTTATCAATTATATAATATTTTGTGGTCTATAGAACTTGTCATACAAGAAACCACCAGCTCTCTTAAAGCCTTCTTATATCTCTCGTTCGATTTTTTAGACATTTGACAGAGAACAGATTTCTGAAAGACTTTGTATAGTGTTGTTTCATTTTCGTGGCATTTGGAAAGCTCTAGAAAAAAATTGAGACAGAATATATTGACAATTCTAGTACGGTTTGACTCAGCTAAGCTGGGGATACACGAAAATGTGGTTTTAATTTGTTTCATCACTCTTCTGACTTTTGCATATGAGCCTACTTTAGCACTATTATATGCATTGTCATCAATGTCAAACAGGTTATCAATTATATAATATTTTTGTGGTCTATAGAACTTGTCATACAAGAAACCAGCTCTCTTAAACCCCTTCTTATCTCTCGTTCGATTTTTTTAGACATTTGACAGAGAACAGATTTCTGAAAGACTTTTAGGTATAGTGTCGTTTTGGTTCACCATTTTTCGTGGCATTTCGAAAGCTCTAGAATAAAATTGAGGCAGAATATATTGACAATTCTAGTACGGTTTGACTCAGCTAAGCTGGGGACATACGAAAATGTGGTTTTAATTTGTTTCATCACTCTTTGACTTTTGCATATCAGCCTACTGTAGCACTAATATATGCATTGTACAGTGTCAAACAGGGTATCAATTATATATCTTTAGCATCCATTACTACTTTGATATCAATCGCTATTGCAAACATTCTTACCATCAACTTCTGCATTTAGAAGGCCTCATCCATGACCACCCTCGCTATTCTATATTGCTAATAATTAATGCATAGGATTTGTGCAAAATCAAGCGCATATTTGAAAGTTATTTTTGTTAGAGATCGATTTCAAGCACCATATTCAGCCACTATCTTTAGCATCCATTACTACATTGATATCAATCGCTATTGCAAACATAGGCCATCAACTTCTGCATTTAGAAGGCCTCATCCATGACCACCCTCGCTATTCTATAATGCTAATAATTAATGCATAGGATTTGTGCAAAATCAAGCGCATATTTGAAAGTTATTTCGTCCTGTTAGAGATCGATTTCAAAATATATCTCTTTCATTATCTTTTTATCCATTACTACATTGAACAGATTATCAAAGCCTTTGCAAACATAGGCCATCAACTTCTGCATTTAAAAGGCTCATCCAGAATATATTGACAATTTAATAATGGTTTGAATTCAAACTGAAAATCTTGGGGATACAGCTCTAGAAAAAAAAGGCAGAGAATATGTTTTTATTTGTTTCATCACTCACGAAAATGTGGTTTTAATTTGTTTCATCACTCTTGAGACTTTTTGCATATAGAAGCTGTATATGCATTGTACAATATCAAACATTGTATCAATTATATAATATTTTTGTGTCTAAAGAAGTCATCAAAAAATAAGCCCTTCTTATCTTCGTTCATTTTTAGACATTTGACAAAAATATTCATTGTCTTTATAATTTGTTTTAAATTTCAATCGCATTTCTAAACTTAAAATTGCTTAATATATTGACAAGCCCTCATAGTGTGACTCACCTAAGCTGTTCTATAATGTTAATTAATTGTTTCATCATTTGAGCAAAATCAGGCACATTTGAAAGTTATTTAGTCCTGTTATTGATCGATTTCAAACACCATATTCAGCCATTATCTTTAGCATCCATTACTACATTGATATCAATCGCTATTGCAAACAAAGGTCATCAACTTCTGCATTTAGAAGGCCTCATCCATGACCACCCTCGCTATTCTATAATGCTAATAATTATATAATATTTTTGTGGTCTATAGAACTTGTCATACAAGAAACCAGCTCTCTTAAATCCCTTCTTATATCTCGTTCGATTTTTTAGACATTTGACAGAGAACAGATTTCTGAAAGACTTTGTATAGTGTTGTTTCAAATGGCATTTTTCGGGTCATTTCGAATGCTAGAGAATAAAATTGAGACAGAATATATTGACAATTTTAGTACGGTTTGACTCAGCTAAGCTGGGGATACACGAAAATGTGGTTTTAATTTGTTTCATCACTCTTCTGACTTTTGCATATGAGCCTACTGTAGCACTATTATATGCATTGTCCAATGTCAAACAGGTTATCAATTATATAATATTTTTGTGGTCTATAGAACTTGTCATACAAGAAACCAGCTCTCTTAAAGCCCTTCTTATCTCTCGTTCGATTTTTAGACATTTGACAGAGAACAGATTTCTGAAAGACTTTGTATAGTGTTGTTTCATTTTTTTCGGAGCATTTCGAAAGCTCTAGAAAAAAATTGAGGCAGAATATATTGACAATTTTAGTACGGTGTGACTCAGTTAAGCTGGGGACATACGAAAATGTGGTTTTAATTTGTTTCATCACTCTTTTGACTTTGGCATATCAGCCTACTGTAGCACTAATATATGCATTGTACAGTGTCAAACAGGGTATCAATTATATATCTTTAGCATCCATTACTACACTGATATCAATCGCTATTGCAAACATAGGCCATCGACTTCTGCATGTAGAAGGCCTCATCCATAACCACCCTCGCTATTCTATAATGCTAATAATTAATGCATATTTTTTTGGTCTGCAAAATCAAGCGCATATTTGAAAGTTATTTCGTCCTGTTAGAGATCGATTTCAAGCACCATATTCAGCCATTATCTTTAGCATCCATTACTACATTGATATCAATCGCGTTTCAAACATAGGCCATCAACTTCTGCATTTAGAAGGCCTCATCCATGACCACCCTCGACTATTCTATAATGCTAATAATTAATGGATTCATAGAATTTGTGGTTTTAAAAATCAAGCATCATATTTGAAATTTATTTCGTCCTGTTAGAGATCGATTTCAAGAACCATATTCAGCCACTATCTTTAGCATCCATTACTACATTGATATCAATCGCTATTGCAAACATAGGCCATCAACTTCTGCATTTAGAAGGCCTCATCCATGACCACCCTCGCTATTCTATAATGCTAATAATTAATGCATAGGATTTGTGCAAAATCAAGCGCACATTTCTTTAAATTTTTATTTCGTCCTGTTAGAGATCGATTTCAAACACCATATTCAGCCATTATCTTTAGCATCCATTACTACATTGATATCAATCGCTATTGCAAACATAGGCCATCAACGTCTGCATTTAGAAGGCCTCATCCATGACCACCCTCGCTATTCTATAATGCTAATAATTATATTATTTTTGTGGTTTTAATTTGTTTGTCATAAAAGAAACCAGCACATTTGAAATTTATTTCGTCCTGTTAGAGATCGATTTCAAACAGATTTCAGTCATTATCTTTAGCATCCATTACTACATTGATATCAATCGCTATTGCAAACATAGGCCATCACCTTCTGCATTTAAAAGGGCTCATCCATGACAACCCTCATTATTCAAAATGCTAATAATGCAAAATTAAATACATTTTCTTTTTTGCTTAGCTGAGTATAAAATATTTACTAGAAATGTCAAGAAACCAGCTCTCTTAAACCCCTTCTTATTCTCGTTCGATTTTTTAGACATTTGACAGAGAACAGATTTCTGAAAAACTTTGTGAGTGTTGTTTGAAATGGATCACCATTTTTGGCATTTCAAAGCTCTAGAATTTGAGGCAGAATATATTGACTGTTCTAGTCAAATGACTCAAATAAGAAGGGGAGATACGAAAATGTGGTTTAATTTGTTTCATCACTTTTAGATTTTTCTATATACCACAAAAATATTAGCATTGTCTTTATGCATTGTTCAGTGTCAAATTGATATCAATCAATTGCATATTAATATTTTAGTGATATGCCTTATGTATGCAAAAGAGCCCCATCAACTTCTTGACATGCCTCATCCGACCATGTTCCATAATGCTTAATAATGCATAGTATTTGAGCAAACACAACCGAACATTTGAAAGTTATCTCGTCCTGTTATTGATCATTTCAAGCACCATACTCACCCACTATCTTTAGCATCCATTACTACATTGATATCAATCGCTATTGCAAACATAGGCCATCAACTTTTGCATTTAAAAGGGCTCATCCATGACCACCCTCGTTATTCTATAATGCTAATAATTATATAATATTTTTGTGGCAAGAACTTTCAACAGCATTTTTGAAACTTATTTCATCCTGTTAGAGATCGATTTCAAGAACCATATTGAGCCACTATCTTTAGCATCCATAACTAAATTGATATCAACCGTCTTCTGTATTTATAGCATCAACTTCTGCATTTAGAAGGCCTCATCCATGCATTTCAACCACTAATTGTTCCATATTTTTGTGGTCTATAGAAAATGTCATACAAGAAATTTGCAAATCAACAGCACATTTGCAAATTTGTTTCTTCTTCCTATAGATCGACATTTCAAGCACTATATTCAGCCACTAGTTTTAGCATCCATTACTACATTGATATAAATCGCTATTGCAAACATGGGCCATCACCTTCTGCATTTGAAACGGCTCATCCATGACAACCCTCAGAAAATTTTAGGCATAATGCAAAATTAAAACAACATTTTCTTTGTGTCCCAGCTTAGCTGAGTCAATTTTTAGAAAAATGTCAATATAATTTGTTTCATTTATTCTAGAGCATTCGAAATGCCTCGAAAACTTTTCAGACACTATAAAAAGTCAGAATATATTGACAATTTTAATCTGTTCTCTGTCAAATGTCTAAAATTTGTTTCATCAGATACTGACTTTTTAAGAGAGCTGGTTTAGCACTAGGACAAGTTCTATACAGTGTCAAAAATATTCAGCCATTGTCTTTAGCATTTTCACTACATCGATATCAATCGTTCGATTTTTAGACATTTGACAGAAACAGATAGGAAAGACTTTGACTAGTGTTGTTTCATTTAGAGCCCCTCATTTGACAAGCCCCGATGTTCCATAATGCAGAATAATTAATTCAGAGTATTTTGCACAAATCAATGTGGTTTTAATTTGAAAGTTATTTCAGTCCTGTTATTGATCGATTTAAGTGTCAACCATATTCATTACTATTTTTAGCATCCATTACTACATTGATATCAATCGCTATTGCAAACATAGGCCATCAACTTCTGCATTTAGAAGGCCTCATCCATGACCACCCTCGCTATTCTATAATGCTAATAATTATATAATATTTTTGTGGGTTATAGAACTTGTCATACAAGAAACCAGCTCTCTTAAACCCCTTCTTATCTCTCGTTCGATTTTTTAGACATTTGACAGAGAACAGATTTCTGAAAGACTTTGTAGGCCTATAGTGTCGTTTCAAATGGATCACCATTTTTCGGGTCATTTCGAATGCTCTAGAATAAAATTGAGGCAGAATATATTGACAATTCTAGTACGGTTTGACTCAGCTAAGCTGGGGATACACGAAAATGTGGTTTTAATTTGTTTCATCACTCTTCTGACTTTTGCATATCAGACTACTGTAGCACTATTATATGCATTGTCCAATGTCAAACAGGTTATCAATTATATAATATTTTTGTGGTCTATAGAACTTGTCATACAAGAAACCAGCTCTCTTAAACCCCTTCTTATCTCTCGTTCGATTTTTTAGACATTTGACAGAGAACAGATTTCTGAAAGACTTTGTATAGTGTTGTTTCATTTTCGTGGCATTTCGAAAGCTCTAGAAAAAATTGAGACAGAATATATTGACAATTCTAGTACGGTTTGACTCAGCTAAGCTGGGGATACACGAAAATGTGGTTTTAATTTGTTTCATCACTCTTCTGACTTTTGCATATGAGCCTACTGTAGCACTATTATATGCATTGTCCAATGTCAAACAGGTTATCAATTATATAATATTTTTGTGGTCTATAGAACTTGTCATACAAGAAACCAGCTCTCTTAAACCCCTTCTTATCTCTCGTTCGATTTTTTAGACATTTGACAGAGAACAGATTTCTGAAAGACTTTTAGGCCTATAGGGTGTTTGTTTCACCATTTTTCGGAGCATTTTCGAAAGCTCTAGAAAAAATTGAGGCAGAATATATTGACAATTCTAGTACGGTTTGACTCAGCTAAGCTGGGGACACACGAAAATGTGGTTTTAATTTGTTTCATCACTCTTCTGACTTTTGCATATCAGCCTACTGTAGCACTAATATATGCATTGTACAGTGTCAAACAGGGTATCAATTATATATCTTTAGCATCCATTACTACATTGATATCAATCGCTATTGCAAACATAGACCATCGACTTCTGCATTTAGAAGGCCTCATCCATGACCACCCTCGCTATTCTATAATGCTAATAATTAATGCATAGGATTTGTGCAAAATCAAGCGCATATTTGAAAGTTATTTCGTCCTGTTAGAGATCGATTTCAAGCACCATATTCAGCCACTATCTTTAGCATCCATTACTACATTGATATCAATCGCTATTGCAAACATAGGCCATCAACTTCTGCATTTAGAAGGCCTCATCCATGACCACCCTCGCTATTCTATAATGCTAATAATTAATGCATAGGATTTTGCAAAATCAAGCGCATATTTGAAATTTATTTCGTCCTGTTAGAGATCGATTTCAAGAACCATATTCAGCCACTATCTTTAGCATCCATTACTACATTGATATCAATCGCTATTGCAAACATAGGCCATCAACTTCTGCATTTAAAACGGCTCATCCATGACAACCCTCATTATTCTAAAATGCTAATAATTATATAATGCAAAAATTAAAACAACATTACAAGAAACCAGCTCTCTTAAAGCCTTCTTATCTCTCGTTCGATTTTTTAGACATTTGACAGAGAACAATTTCAATATACTTTTGCCTATACATTTATTCTAGAGCATTCGAAATTTCGAAAACAAGTGAGCCATTTGAAACGACACTATACAAAGTCTTTTTAAATCTCTTCTCTGTCAAATGTCTAAAAATAATGAAGGATTTGATTCAAAGGGGTTTAAGAATTTCTTGTAGGACAAGTTCTGCATTATACCACAAAAATATTGAGCCATTGTCTTTAGCATTCTTTACTACATCGATATCAATCGCTATTGTAAACTTAGGCCATCAGCCTTATGTGCATTTAGAGCCCCTCATCCACTGACAACCCTCGATATTTCCAATTTGTTAATAATGCAGAGTATTTGAGCAAAATCAACCGCACATTTGAAAGTTATTTCGTCCTGTTATTGATCGAATTCAAGCACCATATTCAGCCACTATTTTTAGCATCCATTACTACATTGATATCAATCGCTATTGCAAACATAGGCCATCAACTTCTGCATTTAGAAGGCCTCATCCATGACCACCCTCGCTATTCTATAATGCTAATAATTATATAATATTTTTGTGGTCTATAGAACTTGTCATACAAGAAACCAGCTCTCTTAAACCCCTTCTTATCTCTCGTTCGATTTTTAGACATTTGACAGAGAACAGATTTCTGAAAGACTTTGTATAGTGTTGTTTCATTTTCGTGGCATTTCGAAAGCTCTAGAAAAAAATTGAGACAGAATATATTGACAATTCTAGTACGGTTTGACTCAGCTAAGCTGGGGATACACGAAAATGTGGTTTTAATTTGTTTCATCACTCTTCTGCCTTTTGCATATGAGCCTACTGTAGCACTATTATATGCATTGTCCAATGTCAAACAGGTTATCAATTATATAATATTTTTGTGGTCTATAGAACTTGTCATACAAGAAACCAGCTCTCTTAAACCCCTTCTTATCTCTCGTTCGATTTTTAGACATTTGACAGAGAACAGATTTCTGAAAGACTTTGTATAGTGTTGTTTCATTTCAAGTGGATCACCATTTTTCGGAGCAAAGCTCCAGAAAAAAATTGAGGCAGAATATATTGACAATTCTAGTACGGTGTGACTCAGCTAAGCTGGGGACACACGAAAATGTGGTTTTAATTTGTTTCATCACTCTTTTGACTTTGGCATATCAGCCTACTGTAGCACTAATATATGCATTGTACAGTGTCAAACAGGGTATCAATTATATAATTTTAGCATTCATTACTACATTGATATCAATCGCTATTGCAAACATAGGCCATCAAATTCTGCATTTAGAAGGCCTCATCCATGACCACCCTCGCTATGCTATAATGCTAATAATTATGCATAATATTTTTTTGTGCAAAATCACTTGTCATATTTGAAAGTTATTTCGTCCTGTTAGAGATCGATTTCAAGCACCATATTCAGCCACTATCTTTAGCATCCATTACTACATTGATATCAATCGCTATTGCAAACATAGGCCATCAACTCTGCATTTAGAAGGCAGCATCCATGACCACCCTCGCTATTCTATAATGCTAATATGGGGATGCATAAAATGTTGTGCAAAATTGTTGCAAAATCACATATTTGAAAGTTATTTCGTCCTGTTAGAGATCGATTTCAAGAACCATATTCAGCCACTATCTTTAGCATCCATTACTACATTGATATCAATCGCTATTGCAAACATAGGCCATCAACTTCTGCATTTAGAAGGCCTCATCCATGACCACCCTCGCTATTCTATAATGCTAATAATTAATGCATAGGATTTGTGCAAAATCAAGCGCACATTTGAAATTTATTTCGTCCTGTTAGAGATCGATTTCAAACACCATATTCAGCCATTATCTTTAGCATCCATTACTACATTGATATCACCGATTATTGCAAACATAGGCCATCAACGTCTGCATTTAGAAGGCCTCATCCATGACCACCCTCGCTATTCTATAATGCTAATAATTATAGGACATACAAGAAACCAGGTTTTTTTGCAAAATCAAGATTTTTTAGACATTTGCAAATTTATTTAGTCCTGTTAGAGATCGATTTCAAGTCAACCATATTCAGTCATTATCTTTAGCATCCATTACTACATTGATATCAATCGCTATTGCAAACATGGGGCCATCACCTTCTGCATTTAAAAGGGCTCATCCATGACAACCCTCATTATTCTAAAATGCTAATAATGCAAAATTAAAATAATATTTTGTGGTCTATAGAACTTGCTGAGTCAAAACCAGCTCTCTTAAACCCCTTCTTATATTCTCGTTCATTTTTTAGACATTTGACAGAGAACAGATTTCTGAAATGCCTCAAAAACTGGTGAGTGTTTGTTTCAAATGACACTATACAAAGTCTTTCATTGAAATCTGTTCTCTGTCAAATGTCTAAAATAATGAAGGAGAGATAAAATTGGGTTTAAGAGAGCTGGTTTCTTTTAGGACAAGTTCTATAGACCACAAAAATATTGAGCCATTGTCTTTAGCATTCTTCACTATTTGATATCATCAATCGCTATTGTAAACATAGGCCATTGCCTTATGTATTTAGAGCCCCTCCATGCAGACCACCCCCGATGTTCCATAATGTTAATAATGCATAATATTTTGAGCAAACACAACAAGAAACATTTGAAACCCCTTTATCTCGTCCTGTTTTTGATTTCAGAGAACAATTTCTGAAAGACACCATACTCACCCACTATCTTTAGCATCCATTACTACATTGATATCAATCGCTATTGCAAACATGAGGCAGCCATCACCTTTTGCATTTAAAACGGCTCATCCATGACAACCCTCGTTATTCCATAATGCTAATAATACACAGGAATATTTTTTGGGCAAGTTCAACAGAGCATTTTTGAAACTTATTTCATCCTGTTAGAGATCTTTTCAAGAACCATATTGAGCCACTATCTTTAGATTTCTTAACTAAATAGATTTCACCGTCTTCATTTAAAATTTAAGCGCATCCAGCATTTCAACCACCGTTGTTCCATAATGCTAATAATAAGTTAGTATATGTGCAAATCAACAGCACATTTGAAATTTCTTTGTCTTTTATAGATCAATTCAAGCACTATATTCAGCCACTATTTTAGCATCCATTACTACATTGATATAAATCGCTCATTGCAAACATGGCCATCACCTTCTGCATTTGAAACGGCTCATCCATGACAACCCTCATTATTCCAAAATGCTAATAAATTGCAAAATTAAAACAACATTTTCTTGTGTCCCCAGCTTAGCTGAGTCAAAACGATTTTTGACACTAGAAATGTCAATATCATTCTGCCTCACATTTATTCTAGAGCATTATCTGAAATGCCTAGAAAAACTGGTGAGCCATTTGAAACGACACTATACAAAAAGTCTTTCAGAAATCTGTTCTCTGTCAAATGTCTAAAATAATGAAGGAGAGATACAAAGGGGTTTAAGAGAGCTGGTTTCTTGTAGGACATTTTTTTCATTTATAACACCTGAAAAATATTGAGCCATTGTCTTTAGCATTCTTCTTTAGCATCCATCGATATCAATCGCTATTGTAAACTTAGGCCATCAAGCCTTATGTGGTTTAGAGCCCATCCAGCTTGGTTTTCGATGTTCCATAATGTTAATAATGCAGAGTATTTGAGCAAAACAACCGCACATTTGAAAGTTATTTCGTCCTGTTATTGATCGATTTCAAGCACCATATTCAGCCACTATTTTTAGCATCCATTACTACATTGATATCAATCGCTATTGCAAACATAGGCCATCAACTTCTGCATTTAGAAGGCCTCATCCATGACCACCACCCTCGCTATTCTATAATGCTAATAATTATATAATATTTTTGTGGTTATAGAACTTGTCATACAAGAAACCAGCTCTCTTAAAGCCCTTCTTATCTCTCGTTCGATTTTTAGACATTTGACAGAGAACAGATTTCTGAAAGACTTTGTAGGCCTATAGTGTCGTTTCAAATGGATCACCATTTTTTGGGTCATTTCGAATGCTCTAGAATAAAATTGAGGCAGAATATATTGACAATTCTAGTACGGTTTGACTCAGCTAAGCTGGGGATACACGAAAATGTGGTTTTAATTTGTTTCATCACTCTTCTGACTTTTGCATATCAGACTACTGTAGCACTATTATATGCATTGTCCAATGTCAAACAGGTTATCAATTATATAATATTTTTGTGGTCTATAGAACTTGTCATACAAGAAACCAGCTCTCTTAAACCCCTTCTTATCTCTCGTTCGATTTTTTAGACATTTAACAAAGAACAGATTTCTGAAAGACTTTGTATAGTGTTGTTTCATTTTCGTGGCATTTGAAAGCTCTAGAAAAAATTGAGACAGAATATATTGACAATTCTAGTACGGTTTGACTCAGCTAAGCTGGGGATACACGAAAATGTGGTTTTAATTTGTTTCATCACTCTTCTGACTTTTGCATATGAGCCTACTGTAGCACTATTATATGCATTGTCCAATGTCAAACAGGTTATCAATTATATAATATTTTTGTGGTCTATAGAACTTGTCATACAAGAAACCAGCTCTCTTAAAGCCCCCTTCTTATCTCTCGTTCGATTTTTAGACATTTAACAAAGAACAGATTGCTGAAAGACTTTGTAGGCCTATAGGGTTTTTCAGTGTGGATCACCATTTTTGGTGGCATTTCGAAAGCTCCAGAAATAAAATTGAGGCAGAATATATTGACAATTCTAGTACGGTTTGACTCAGCTAAGCTGGGGATACACGAAAATGTGGTTTTAATTTGTTTCATCACTCTTCTGACTTTTGCATATCAGCCTACTGTAGCACTAATATATGCATTGTACAGTGTCAAACAGGGTATCAATTATATATCTTTAGCATCCATTACTACATTGATATCAATCTTATTGCAAACATAGACCATCGACTTCTGCATTTAGAAGGCCTCATCCATGACCACCCTCGCTATTCTATAATGCTATTTAATTAATGCACAGATTTGTGCAAAATCACTTTGCATATTTGAAATTTATTTTCCATTTTAGAGATCGATTTCAAACCATATTCAGAGAGCATCGATACATTTCATTGCAAACATAGTGAGGCAGAATTCAGCTCCATGCTGGGGATACACGATTCTATAATGGTTTTAATTTGTTTCATCATTTTTGCTTTTGGCATATTTGAAATTTACTGTAGTCCTGTTAGCATTGTATTTGTCAAACATATATCAATTCTATATCTTTAGCATTCATTACTACATTGATATCAATCGCTATTGCAAACATAGGCCATCAAATTCTGCATTTAGAAGGCCTCATCCATGACCACCCTCGCTATTCTATAATGCTAATAATTAATGCATAGGATTTGTGCAAAATCAAGCGCATATTTGAAATTTATTTCGTCCTGTTAGAGATCGATTTCAAGCACCATATTCAGCCATTATCTTTAGCATCCATTACTACATTGATATCAATCGCTATTGCAAACATAGGCCATCAACTTCTGCATTTAGAAGGCCTCATCCATGACCACCCTCGCTATTCTATAATGCTAATAATTAATGGGTCATAGAATTTGTGCAAAATCAAGCGTACATTTGAAATTTATTTCGTCCTGTTAGAGATCGATTTCAAGCACCATATTCAGTCATTATCTTTAGCATCCATTACTACATTGATATCAATCGCTATTGCAAACATGGGCCATCACCTTCTGCATTTAAAACGGCTCATCCATGACAACCCTCATTATTCCAAAATGCTAATAATGCAAAATTAAAACAACATTTTCTTGTGTCCCCAGCTTAGCTTTGTCAAAAGAAACTAGAAATGTCAATATATTCTATCTCTCACATTTATTTTAGAGCATTTGACAGAAATGATTTCAAAAACTGGTGAGCCATTTGAAACGACACTATACAAAGTCTTTCAGAAATCTGTTCTCTGTCAAATGTCTAAAATAATGAAGGAGAGATACAAAGGGGTTTAAGAGAGCTGGTTTCTTGTAGGACAAGTTCTATAGACCACAAAAATATTGAGCCATTGTCTTTAGCATTCTTCACTACATTGATATCAATCGCTATTGTAAACATAGGCCATTGCCTTATGTATTTAGAGCCCCTCCAGCTAGACATGCCCCGATGTTCCATAATGTTAATAATGCAGAGTATTTGAGCAAACACAACCGAACATTTGAAAGTTATCTCGTCCTGTTATTGATCGAATTCAAGCACCATACTCACCCACTATCTTTAGCATCCATTACTACATTGATATCAATCGCTATTGCAAACATGAGCCATCACCTTTTGCATTTAAAACGGCTCATCCATGACAACCCTCGTTATTCCATAATGCTAATAATACACGGGATTTGGGCAAGTTCAACAGCATTTTTGAAACTTATTTCATCCTGTTAGAGATCGATTTCAAGAACCATATTGAGCCACTATCTTTAGATTTCTTAACTAAATAGATACCACCGTCTTCTGTATTTATAGCGCATCCAGCATTTCAACCACCGTTGTTCCATAATGCTAATAATGCATAGTATATGTGCAAATCAACAGCACATTTGAAATTTGTTTCGTCTTCCTATAGATCGAATTCAAGCACTATATTCAGCCACTAGTTTTAGCATCCATTACTACATTGATATAAATCGCTATTGCAAACATGGGCCATCACCTTCTGCATTTGAAACGGCTCATCCATGACAACCCTCATTATTCCAAAATGCTAATAATGCAAAATTAAAACAACATTTTCTTGTGTCCCCAGCTTAGCTGAGTCAAAACGTACTAGAAATGTCAATATATTCTGCCTCACATTTATTCTAGAGCATTCGAAATGCCTCGAAAACTGGTGAGCCATTTGAAACGACACTATACAAAGTCTTTCAGAAATCTGTTCTCTGTCAAATGTCTAAAATAATGAAGGAGAGATACAAAGGGGTTTAAGAGAGCTGGTTTCTTGTAGGACAAGTTCTATATACCACAAAAATATTGAGCCATTGTCTTTAGCATTCTTCACTACATCGATATCAATCGCTATTGTAAACTTAGGCCCTAGCCTTATGTATTTAGAGCCCCTCCAGCTTGACAAGCCCCGATGTTCCATAATGTTAATAATGCAGAGTATTTGAGCAAACACAACCGCACATTTGAAAGTTATTTCGTCCTGTTATTGATCGAATTCAAGCACCATATTCAGCCACTATTTTTAGCATCCATTACTACATTGATATCAATCGCTATTGCAAACATAGGCCATCAACTTCTGCATTTAGAAGGCCTCATCCATGACCACCCTCGCTATTCTATAATGCTAATAATTATGTAATATTTTTGTGGGTTATAGAACTTGTCATACAAGAAACCAGCTCTCTTAAACCCCTTCTTATCTCTCGTTCGATTTTTTAGACATTTGACAGAGAACAGATTTCTGAAAGACTTTGTAGGCCTATAGTGTCGTTTCAAATGGATCACCATTTTTGGGTCATTTGAATGCTCTAGAATAAAATTGAGGCAGAATATATTGACAATTCTAGTACGGTTTGACTCAGCTAAGCTGGGGATACACGAAAATGTGGTTTTAATTTGTTTCATCACTCTTCTGACTTTTGCATATCAGACTACTGTAGCACTATTATATGCATTGTCCAATGTCAAACAGGTTATCAATTATATAATAATTTTGTGGTCTATAGAACTTGTCATACAAGAAACCAGCTCTCTTAAACCCCTTCTTATCTCTCGTTCGATTTCTTAGACATTTGACAGAGAACAGATTTCTGAAAGACTTTGTATAGTGTTGTTTCATTTTTCGTGGCATTTTGAAAGCTCTAGAGAAAAATTGAGACAGAATATATTGACAATTCTAATACGGTTTGACTCAGCTAAGCTGGGGATACACGAAAATGTGGTTTTAATTTGTTTCATCACTCTTCTGACTTTTGCATATGAGCCTACTGTAGCACTATTATATGCATTGTCCAATGTCAAACAGGTTATCAATTATATAATATTTTTGTGGTCTATAGAACTTGTCATACAAGAAACCAGCTCTCTTAAACCCCTTCTTATCTCTCGTTCGATTTTTTAGACATTTGACAGAGAACAGATTGCTGAAAGACTTTGTAGGCCTATAGTGTCGTTTCAAGTGGATCACCATTTTTAGGAGCATTTCGTAAGCTCCACAATAAAATTGAGGCAGAATATATTGACAATTCTAGTACGGTTTGACTCAGCTAAGCTGGGGATACACGAAAATGTGGTTTTAATTTGTTTCATCACTCTTTTGACTTTGGCATATCAGCCTACTGTAGCACTAATATATGCATTGTACAGTGTCAAACAGGGTATCAATTATATATCTTTAGCATCCATTACTACATTGATATCAATCGCTATTGCAAACATAGACCATCGACTTCTGCATTTAGAAGGCCTCATCCATGACCACCCTCGCTATTCTATAATGCTAATAATTAATGCATAGGATTTGTGCAAAATCAAGCGCATATTTGAAAGTTATTTCGTCCTGTTAGAGATCGATTTCAAGCACCATATTCAGCCACTATCTTTTAGCATCCATTACTACATTGATATCAATCGCTATTGCAAACATAGGCCATCAACTTCTGCATTTAGAAGGCATCCATCATCCATGACCACCCTCGCTATTCTATAATGCTAATATTTAATGCATAGGATTTTGTGCAAAATCAAGCACATTTGAAAGTTATTTTCGTCCTGTTAGAGATCGATTTTTCAAGAACCATATTCAGTCATTATCTTTAGCATCCATTTACTACATTGATATCAATCGCTATTGCAAACATAGGCCATCACCTTCTGCATTTAAAACGGCTCATCCATGACAACCCTCATTATTCCAAAATGCTAATAATGCAAAATTAAAACAACATTTTCTTGTGTCCCCAGCTTAGCTGAGTCAAAACGTACTAGAAATGTCAATATATTCTGCATTCACATTTATTCTAGAGCATTCAAATGCGTTCGAAAACTGGTGAGCCATTTGAAACGACACTATACAAAGTCTTTCAGAAATCTGTTCTCTGTCAAATGTCTAAAATAATGAAGGAGAGATACAAAGGGTTTAAAGAGAGCTGGTTTCTTGATTTTTTAGGACAAGTTCTATATACCAAAAAATATTGAGCCATTGTCTTTAGCATTCTTCACTTTACATCGATTATCAACTGATATCAATCGCTGTAAACTTAGGCCATAGCCTTTATGTATTTAGAGCCCCTCAGCTTGACAAGCCCCGATGTTCCATAATGTTAATAATTTATTTGAGCAAACACAACCGCACATTTGAAAGTTATTTCGTCCTGTTATTGATCGATTTCAAGCACCATATTCAGCCACTATTTTTAGCATCCATTACTACATTGATATCAATCGCTATTGCAAACATAGGCCATCAACTTCTGCATTTAGAAGGCCTCATCCATGACCACCCTCGCTATTCTATAATGCTAATAATTATATAATATTTTTGTGGTTATAGAACTTGTCATACAAGAAACCAGCTCTCTTAAACCCCTTCTTATCTCTCGTTCGATTTTTTAGACATTTGACAGAGAACAGATTTCTGAAAGACTTTTGTATAGTGTTGTTTCATGGATCACCATTTTTTGGCATTTCAGAAAGCTCTAGAAAAATTGAGACAGAATATATTGACAATTCTAGTACGGTTTGACTCAGCTAAGCTGGGGATACACGAAAATGTGGTTTTAATTTGTTTCATCACTCTTCTGACTTTTGCATATCAGCCTACTGTAGCACTATTATATGCATTGTCCAATGTCAAACAGGTTATCAATTATATAATATTTTTGTGGTCTATAGAACTTGTCATACAAGAAACCAGCTCTCTTAAACCCCTTCTTATCTCTCGTTCGATTTTTAGACATTTGACAGAGAACAGATTTCTGAAAGACTTTGTAGGCCTATAGTGTCGTTTCAAGTGGATCACCATTTTTCGGAGCATTTCGAAAGCTCAGAGAAAAAATTGAGGCAGAATATATTGACAATTCTAGTACGGTGTGACTCAGCTAAGCTGGGGACACACGAAAATGTGGTTTTAATTTGTTTCATCACTCTTCTGACTTTTGCATATCAGCCTACTGTAGCACTAATATATGCATTGTACAGTGTCAAACAGGGTATCAATTAATTATATATCTTTAGCATCCATTACTACATTGATATCAATCGCTATTGCAAACATAGACCATCGACTTCTGCATTTAGAAGGCCTCATCCATGACCACCCTCGCTATTCTATAATGCTAAAAATTAATGCATAGGATTTGTGCAAAAATCAAGAAATATTTGAAAGTTATTTCGTCCTGTTAGAGATCGATTTCAAGCACCATATTCAGCCACTATCTTTTTCCCATAGTTCCATCAATTACTGCCGTTTCAAATGCCTCATCACCATCAATCGCATATGCTCTAGCAAAATTTTGGCCATCAACTTCTGCATTTAGAAAGGCCTCATCCATGACTTACCCTCGCTATTCTATAATGCTTTTAATTTAATGCATCATTTTTTGTCTTTGCAAAATCAAGCGCATATTTGAAAGTTATTTCGTCCTGTTAGAGATCGATTTCAAGCACCATATTCAGCCACTATCTTTAGCATCCATTACTACATTGATATCAATCGCTATTGCAAACATAGGCCATCAACTTCTGCATTTAGAAGGCCTCATCCATGACCACCCTCGCTATTCTATAATTCTAATAATTAATGCATAGGATTTGTGCAAAATCAACCGCACATTTGAAATTTATTTCATCCTGTTAGAGATCGATTTCAAGCACCATATTCAGCCATTATCTTTAGCATCCATTACTACATTGATATCAATCGCTATTGCAAACATAGGCCATCAACGTCTGCATTTAGAAGGCCTCATCCATGAACACCCTTGCTATTCTATAATGCTAATAATTATATAATATTTTTGTGGTCAAAATCAGAATTTGAAATTTATTTCGTCCTGAAACCAGATCGATTTCAAACCATATTTCATTATCTTTAGCATCCATTTTTACTACATTTGATATCAAACAGATTTCAAACAAAGGCCATCACCTGTTGTTTCATTTTAAAACGGCTCATCCATGAAACCCTCTAGAAAAAATTGCTAACAGAATATATTGACAATTCTAGTTTTCTTTTGACTCAGCTAAGCTGGGGATAGTCAAAATGTGGTTTTAATTTGTTTCATCACTCTTCTGACTTTTGCATATCATTTATTCTAGCACTATTATATGCATTGCCTCAAAACAGGTTATCAATTATAAAATATTTTTGACACTATACAAAGTCTTTCAAAAATCTGTTCTCTGTCAAATGTCTAAAATAATGACATTTGAGAGAACAAAGGGGTTTAAGAGAGCTGGTTTCTTCACTCTTTAGGACAAGTTCTATAGACCACAAAAATATTGAGCCATTGTCTTTAGCATTCTTCACTACATTGATATCAAGCTCTATTTAAAAACATAGGCAGAATATATTGCCTTATGTATTTGTGCCCCTCCAGCTAGGGGACACGAAAATGTGGTTTTAATTTAATAATTCATCACTCTTTGACTTTTGCATATCGAACATTTGAAAGTTATCTCGTCCTGTTATTGATCGATTTCAAACACCATTTTCACCCACTATCTTTAGCATCCATTACTACATTGATATCAATCGCTATTGCAAACATAGGCCATCACCTTTTGCATTTAAAACGGCTCATCCATGACCACCCTCGTTATTCTATAATGCTAATAATTACATAATATTTTAAAAGTTCAACAGCATTTTTGAAACTTATTTCATCCTGTTAGAGATCGAACCCAAGAATCCATTATTGAGCCACTATCTTTAGATTTCTTAACTAAATAGATACCACCGTCTTCTGTATTTTTATAGTGCATCCAGCATTTCAACCACCGTTGTTCCATAATGCTAATAATGCTCTATATGTGCAAATCAACCAGCACATTTGAAATTTATAGTACTGTAGATCATTTCAAGCACCATATTCAGCCACTGGTTTTAGCATCCATTACTAGATTGATATCAATCGCTTTTGCAAACATAGGCCATCAACTTCTGCATTTAGAAGGCCTCATCCATGACCACCCTCGCTATTCAAATAATGCTAATTATATAATATTTTTGTGGTCTATAGAACTTGTCATACAAGAAACCAGCTCTCTTAAACCCCTTCTTATCTCTCGTTCGATTTTTAGACATTTGACAGAGAACAGATTTCTGAAAGACTTTGTAGGTATAGTGTCGTTTCAAATGGATCACCATTTTTAGGAGCATTTCGAAATGCTCTAGAATAAAATTGAGGCAGAATATATTGACAATTCTAGTACGGTTTGACTCAGCTAAGCTGGGGATACACGAAAATGTGGTTTTAATTTGTTTCATCACTCTTTTGACTTTTTGCATATCAGCCTACTGTAGCACTAATATATGCATTGTACAGTGTCAAACAGGTTATCAATTAATTATATATCTTTAGCATCCATTACTACATTGATATCAATCGCTATATGCAAACATAGACCATCGACTTCTGCATTTTAGAAGGCCTCATCCATAACCACCCTCGCTATTCTATAATGCTAATAATTAATTCAGTAGGATTTGTGCAAAATCAAGCGCATATTCGAAAAAGTTTTATTTCGTCCTGTTAGAGATCGATTTCAAGCACTAATATTCAGCCACTATCTTTAGCATCCATTACTACACATTACTATCATTGATATCTATTGCAAACTTAGGCCATCAACTTCTGCATTTAGAAGGCCTCATCCATGACCACCCCTCGCTATTCTATAATGCTAATAATTAATGCATAGGATTTGTGCAAAAATCAAGCGCATATTTGAAAGTTATTTCGTCCTGTTAGAGATCGATTTCAAGAACCATATTCAGTCACTATTTTAGCATCCATTACTACATTGATATCAATCGCTATTGCAAACATAGGCCATCATTTCTGCATTTAAACACTCATCCATGACAACCCTCATTATTCCAAAATGCTAATAATGCAAAATTAAAACAAACATAATATTTTCTTGTCAGCTTCAACTCAAAATGCTACTAGAAACCAAAATAAATTCTTATCTCTCATTTATTTAGACATCTGACATGAGAACAAACAGACTAAGCTGAGCCATTTGAATCGAAAATGTGGTTTTAATTTCAGAAATCTGTTTATGTCAAATCTCTCAGAATAATATTTGAGGGAATATATTGGGTTTTAGCACTAATATGTTTTGTAAAGACAAGTTCTATATCTCACAAAAATATTTTCAGCCATTTATCTTTAGCATCCATTACTACTTTGATATCAATCAATTGATCACCATTTTTAGCCATCAAGACTTCTTATTTAAAGGCCTCATCCATGATTGACAATTCTAGTATATTTTGACTTGCATAGGATTTGGCAAAACAACCGCACATTTGAAAGTTATTTCGTCCTTTAGATCGATTTCAAGCACCATATTCAGCCACTCTTTTGCATCCATTACTACATTGATATCAATCGCTATTGCAAACATAGGCCATCAACTTCTGCATTTAGAAGGCCTCATCCATGACCACCCTCGCTATTCTATAATGCTAATAATTATATAATATTTTTGTGGTCTATAGAACTTGTCATACAAGAAACCAGCTCTCTTAAACCCCTTCTTATCTCTCGTTCGATTTTTAGACATTTGACAGAGAACAGATTTCTGAAAGACTTTGTATAGTGTTGTTTCAATTTCGTGGCATTTCGAAAGCTCTAGAAAAAAATTGAGACAGAATATATTGACAATTCTAGTACGGTTTGACTCAGCTAAGCTGGGGATACACGAAAATGTGGTTTTAATTTGTTTCATCACTCTTCTGACTTTTGCATATCAGACTACTGTAGCACTATTATATGCATTGTCCAATGTCAAACAGGTTATCAATTATATAATATTTTTGTGGTCTATAGAACTTGTCATACAAGAAACCAGCTCTCTTAAAGCCCTTCTTATCTCTCGTTCGATTTTTTAGACATTTGACAGAGAACAGATTTCTGAAAGACTTTGTAGGCCTATAGTGTCGTTTCAAGTGGATCACCATTTTTAGGAGCATTTCGTAAGCTCCACAATAAAATTGAGGCAGAATATATTGACAATTCTAGTACGGTGTGACTCAGCTAAGCTGGGGACACACGAAAATGTGGTTTTAATTTGTTTCATCACTCTTCTGACTTTTGCATATCAGCCTACTGTAGCACTAATATATGTATTGTACAGTGTCAAACAGGGTATCAATTATATATCTTTAGCATCCATTACTACATTGATATCAATCGCTATTGCAAACATAGACCATCGACTTCTGCATTTAGAAGGCCTCATCCATGACCACCCTCGCTATTCTATAATGCTAATAATTAATGCATAGGATTTGTGCAAAATCAAGCGCATATTTGAAAGTTATTTCGTCCTGTTAGAGATCGATTTCAAGCACCATATTCAGCCACTATCTTTAGCATCCATTACTACATTGCTATCAATCGCTATTGCAAACATAGGCCATCAACTTCTGCATTTAGAAGGCCGCATCCATGACCACCCTCGCTATTCTATAATGCTAATATTTAATGCATAGGATTTGTGCAAAATCAAGCGCATATTTGAAAGTTATTTCGTCCTGTTAGAGATCGATTTCAAGAACCATATTCAGTCATTATCTTTAGCATCCATTACTACATTGATATCAATCGCTATTGCAAACATAGGCCATCACCTTCTGCATTTAAAACGGCTCATCCATGACAACCCTCATTATTCCAAAATGCTAATAATGCAAAATTAAAACAACATTTTTTGTGTAGCTGAGTCAAAACGTACTAGAAATGTCAATATATTCTGCTAATTTATTCTAGAGCATTCGAAATGCCTGTGAAAATTTTTGAGCCATTTTGACACTATACAAAGTCTTTCAGAAATCTGTTCTCTGTCAAATGTCTAAAATAATGAAGGAGAGATACATTACATTGGTTTAAGAAGCTGGTTTCTTGTAGGATCAAGTTCTATATACCACAAAATATTGAGCCATTGTCTTTAGCATTCTTCACTACATTGATATCAATCGCTATTGTAAACACGAAAATAGCCTTTTATTTTGAGCCCATCCAGATTCTTCCGATGTTCCATAATGTTAATAATGCATAGTATTTGAGCAAACACAACCGCATATTTGAAAGTTATTTGTCCTGTTATTGATCGATTTCAAGCACCATATTCAGCCATTATCTTTAGCATCCATTACTACATTGATATCAATCGCTATTGCAAACATAGGCCATCAACTTCTGCATTTAGAAGGCCTCATCCATGACCACCCTCGCTATTCTATAATGCTAATAATTATATAATATTTTTGTGGTCTATAGAACTTGTCATACAAGAAACCAGCTCTCTTAAACCCCTTCTTATCTCTCGTTCGATTTTTTAGACATTTGACAGAGAACAGATTTCTGAAAGACTTTGTATAGTGTTGTTTCATTTTCGTGGCATTTTTCGAAAGCTCTATGAGAAAAAATTTGAGACAGAATATATTGACAATTCTAGTACGGTTTGACTCAGCTAAGCTGGGGATACACGAAAATGTGGTTTTAATTTGTTTCATCACTCTTCTGACTTTTGCATATCAGACTACTGTATCACTATTATATGCATTGTCCAATGTCAAACAGGTTATCAATTATATAATATTTTTGTGGTCTATAGAACTTGTCATACAAGAAACCAGCTCTCTTAAACCCCTTCTTATCTCTCGTTCGATTTTTTAGACATTTGACAAAGAACAGATTGCTGAAAGACTTTTAGGCCTATAGTGTCGTTTCAAGTGGATCACCATTTTCGGAGCATTTGTAAGCTCCAGAATAAAATTGAGGCAGAATATATTGACAATTCTAGTACGGTGTGACTCAGCTAAGCTGGGGACACACGAAAATGTGGTTTTAATTTGTTTCATCACTCTTCTGACTTTTGCATATCAGCCTACTGTAGCACTAATATATGCATTGTACAGTGTCAAACAGGGTATCAATTATATATCTTTAGCATCCATTACTACATTGATATCAATCGCTATTGCAAACATAGGCCATCAAATTCTGCATTTAGAAGGCCTCATCCATGACCACCCTCGCTATTCTATAATGCTAATAATTAATATATATATTTTTGTGCAAAACTTGCGCATATTTGAAAGTTATTTCGTCCTGTTAGAGATCGATTTCAAGCACCATATTCAGCCACTATCTTTAGCATCCATTACTACATTGCTATCAATCGCTATTGCAAACATAGGCCATCATTTTTCTGCATTTAGAAGAATGCATCCATGACCACCCTCGCTATTCTATAATGCTAATATTTAATGCAATAGGATTTGTGCAAAATCAAGCGCATATTTGAAAGTTATTTCGTCCTGTTAGAGATCGATTTCAAGAACCATATTCAGCCACTATCTTTAGCATCCATTACTACATTGATATCAATCGCTATTGCAAACATAGGCCATCAACTTCTGCATTTAGAAGGCCTCATCCATGACCACCCTCGCTATTCTATAATGCTAATAATTAATGCATAGGATTTGTGCAAAATCAAGCGCACATTTGAAATTTATATCGTCCTGTTAGAGATCGATTTCAAACACCATATTCAGCCATTATCTTTAGCATCCATTACTACATTGATATCAATCGCTATTGCAAACATAGGGCATCAACGTCTGCATTTAGAAGGCCTCATCCATGACCACCCTCGCTATTCTATAATGCTAATAATTAATGTATAGGATTTGTGCAAAATCAAGCGTACATTTGAAATTTATTTCGTCCTGTTAGAGATCGATTTCAAGCACCATATTCAGTCATTATCTTTAGCATCCATTACTACATTGATATCAATCGCTATTGCAAACATGGGCCATCACCTTCTGCATTTAAAACGGCTCATCCATGACAACCCTCATTATTCCAAAATGCTAATAATGCAAAATTAAAACAACATTTTCTTGTGTCCCCAGCTTAGCTGAGTCAAAACGTACTAGAAATGTCAATATATTCTGCCTCACATTTATTCTAGAGCATTCGAAATGCCTCAAAAAAGCCATTTGAAACGACACTATACAAAGTCTTTCAGAAATCTGTTCTCTGTCAAATGTCTAAAATAACATTTGAGATACAAACAGATTTCTTGTAGGACAAGTTCTATAGACCACAAAAATATTGAGCCATTGTCTTTAGCATTCTTCACTACATTGATATCAATCGCTATTCTCAAACATAGGCCATTGAGGCATGAATATTTAGACAATTCCAGCTAGGTTTGATGCTATGATGTTCCATAATGTTAATAATGCAGAGTATTTGAGCAAACACTCTTCTGAACATTTGAAAGTTATCTCGTCCTGTTATTGATCGAATTCAGCACCATATTATCACTATCTTTAGCATCCATTACTACATTGATATCAATCGCTATTGCAAACATGAGCCATCACCTTTTGCATTTAAAAGGCTCATCCATGACAACCCTCGTTATTCCATAATGCTAATAATTACACGGAATTTGGGCAAGTTCAACAGCATTTTTGAAACTTATTTCATCCTGTTAGAGATCGATTTCAAGAACCATATTGAGCCACTATCTTTAGATTTCTTAACTAAATAGATACCACCGTCTTCTGTATTTATAGTGCATCCAGCATTTCAACCACCGTTGTTCCATAATGCTAATAATGCACAGTATATGTGCAAATCAACCGCACATTTGAAATTTGTTTCGTCTTGCTGTAGATCGAATTCAAGCACCATATTCAGCCACTATCTTTAGCATCCATTACTAGATTGATATCAATCGCTATTGCAAACATAGGCTATCAACTTCTGCATTTAGAAGGCCTCATCCATGACCACCCTCGCTATTCTATAATGCTAATAATTATATAATATTTTTGTGGTCTATAGAACTTGTCATACAAGAAACCAGCTCTCTTAAACCCCTTCTTATCTCTCGTTCGATTTTTTAGACATTTGACAGAGAACAGATTTCTGAAAGACTTTGTAGGCCTATAGTGTCGTTTCAAATGGATCACCATTTTTCGGATCATTTCGAATGCTCTAGAATAAAATTGAGGCAGAATATATTGACAATTCTAGTACGGTTTGACTCAGCTAAGCTGGGGATACACGAAAATGTGGTTTTAATTTGTTTCATCACTCTTCTGACTTTTGCATATCAGCCTACTGTAGCACTAATATATGCATTGTACAGTGTCAAACAGGGTATTAATTAATTATATATCTTTAGCATCCATTACTACATTGATATCAATCGCTATTCTTAAACATAGACCATCGACTTCTGCATTTAGAAAGGCCTCATCCATGACCACCCTCGCTATTCTATAATGCTAATAATTAATGCATATTGACAATTTTAGATTTGTGCAAAATCAAGCGAAAATATTTGAATTTGTTATTTCGTCCTGTTAGAGATCGTCAAGCACCATATTCAGCCACTATCAATTATATTTAGCATCCATTACTACATTGATATCAATCGCTATTGCAAACATAGGCCATCAACTTCTGCATTTAGAAGGCCTCATCCATGACCACCCTCGCTATTCTATAATGCTAATAATTATATAATATTTTTGTGGTCTATAGAACTTGTCATACAAGAAACCAGCTCTCTTAAACCCCTTCTTATCTCTCGTTCGATTTTTTAGACATTTGACAGAGAACAGATTTCTGAAAGACTTTGTATAGTGTTGTTTCATTTTCGTGGCATTTCGAAAGCTCTAGAAAAAAATTGAGACAGAATATATTGACAATTCTAGTACGGTTTGACTCAGCTAAGCTGGGGATACACGAAAATGTGGTTTTAATTTGTTTCATCACTCTTCTGACTTTTGCATATGAGCCTACTGTAGCACTATTATATGCATTGTCCAATGTCAAACAGGTTATCAATTATATAATATTTTTGTGGTCTAAAGAACTTGTCATACAAAAAACCAGCTCTCTTAAACCCCTTCTTATCTCTCGTTCGATTTTTTAGACATTTGACAGAGAACAGATTGCTGAAAGACTTTGTAGGCCTATAGTGTCGTTTCAAGTGGATCACCATTTTTAGGAGCATTTCGTAAGCTCCACAATAAAATTGAGGCAGAATATATTGACAATTCTAGTACGGTGTGACTCAGCTAAGCTGGGGACACACGAAAATGTGGTTTTAATTTGTTTCATCACTCTTCTGACTTTTGCATATCAGCCTACTGTAGCACTAATATATGCATTGTACAGTGTCAAACAGGGTATCAATTATATATCTTTAGCATCCATTACTACATTGATATCAATCGCTATTGCAAACATAGGCCATCAACTTCTGCATTTAGAAGGCCTCATCCATGACCACCCTCGCTATTCTATAATGCTAATAATTATATAATATTTTTGTGGTCTATAGAACTTGTCATACAAGAAACCAGCTCTCTTAAACCCCTTCTTATCTCTCGTTCGATTTTTTAGACATTTGACAGAGAACAGATTTCTGAAAGACTTTGTAGGCCTATAGTGTCGTTTCAAATGGATCACCATTTTTCGGGTCATTTCGAATGCTCTAGAATAAAATTGAGGCAGAATATATTGACAATTCTAGTACGGTTTGACTCAGCTAAGCTGGGGATACACGAAAATGTGGTTTTAATTTGTTTCATCACTCTTCTGACTTTTGCATATCAGACTACTGTAGCACTATTATATGCATTGTCCAATGTCAAACAGGTTATCAATTATATAATATTTTTGTGGTCTATAGAACTTGTCATACAAGAAACCAGCTCTCTTAAACCCCTTATATCTCTCGTTCGATTTTTAGACATTTGACAGAGAACAGATTTCTGAAAGACTTTGTATAGTGTTGTTTCATTTTCGTGGCATTTCGAAAGCTCTAGAAAAAAATTGAGACAGAATATATTGACAATTCTAGTACGGTTTGACTCAGCTAAGCTGGGGATACACGAAAATGTGGTTTTAATTTGTTTCATCACTCTTCTGACTTTTGCATATCAGACTACTGTAGCACTATTATATGCATTGTCCAATGTCAAACAGGGTATCAATTATATAATATAATTTAACAAACTACATTTGTATAGCGCCTCTTCAAAAAGATCACTCATCCATGACCACAGCAAATTACTATATATTAACAAAGAGATAATTTTTACAAGAAACCAGCTTCAAAAAAGATTTTTAGACATTTGACAGATAGATTTAGGAAAGACTTTGTTAAGCCAAATGGATACTGAATGCTCTAGAATAAAATTGAGCAGAATATATTGACAATTCTAGTACGGTTTGACTCAGCTAAGCTGGGGCCAACTGAAAATGTTCAAAATTTGTTTCATCACTCTTTTGACTTTTGCATATCAGAAGTTAGTGCTTATATGCATTGTACAATGTCAAACTGAGTATCAATTATATATCTTTAGCATTCATTACTACATTGATATCAATCGCTATTGCAAACATAGGCCATCAACTTCTGCATTTAGAAGGCCTCATCCATGACCACCCTCGCTATTCTATAATGCTAATAATTAATGCATAGGATTTGTGCAAAATCAAGCGCATATTTGAAAGTTATTTCGTCCTGTTAGAGATCGATTTCAAGCACCATATTCAGCCACTATCTTTAGCATCCATTACTACATTGATATCAATCGCTATTGCAAACATAGGCCATCAACTTCTGCATTTAGAAGGCCTCATCCATGACCACCCTCTATTGCATTATTCTATAATGCTAATAATTATATAATATTTTTGTGGTCTATAGAACTTGTCATACAAGAAACCAGCTCTCTTAAACCCCTTCTTATCTCTCGTTCGATTTTTTAGACATTTGAAAGAGAACAGATTTCTGTATTCCATAATGCTAATAATGCACAGTATATGCAATTCAAACAGGCCATCAAATTTGAAATTTGTTTCGTTTTGCTATAGATCGAATTCAAGCACTATATTCAGCCACTAGTTTTAGCATCCATTACTACATTGATATAAATCGCTATTGCAAACATAGGCCATCACCTTCTGCATTTAAAACGGCTCATCCATGACAACCCTCATTATTCCAAAATGCTAATAATGCAAAATTAAAACAACATTTTCTTGTGTCCCCAGCTTAGCTGAGTTTAAAATGACACAAGAAATGTCAATATATTCTGCCTCACATTTATTCTATCAGCATTTTGAAATGCCTATGAAAACTGGTGAGCCATTTGAACTTGACACTATACAAAGTCTGACTCAGAAATCTGTTCTCTGTCAAATGTGGTTTTAATTTAATGATCACTTTTTTGAAAGGGGTTTAAGAGAGCTGGTTTCTTGTAGGACAAGTTCTATAGACCACAAAAATATTGAGCCATTGTCTTTAGCATTCTTACTACATTGATATCAATCGCTATTGTAAACATAGGCCATCAACTTATGTATTTAGAGGCCTCCAGCTTGACAAGCTAAAATGTTCCATAATTTGTTCATCAGAGTATTTAACTTGCAAAATCAAGCGCACATTTGAAAGTTATTTCGTCCTGTTATTGATCGATTTCAAGCACCATATTCAGCCACTATTTTTAGCATCCATTACTACATTGATATCAATCGCTATTGCAAACATAGGCCATCAACTTCTGCATTTAGAAGGCCTCATCCATGACCACCCTCGCTATTCTATAATGCTAATAATTATATAATATTTTTGTGGTCTATAGAACTTGTCATACAAGAAACCAGCTCTCTTAAACCCCTTCTTATCTCTCGTTCGATTTTTTAGACATTTGACAGAGAACAGATTTCTGAAAGACTTTGTAGGCCTATAGTGTCGTTTCAAATGGATCACCATTTTTTGGTCATTTCGAATGCTCTAGAATAAAATTGAGGCAGAATATATTGACAATTCTAGTACGGTTTGACTCAGCTAAGCTGGGGATACACGAAAATGTGGTTTTAATTTGTTTCATCACTCTTCTGACTTTTGCATATCAGACTACTGTAGCACTATTATATGCATTGTCCAATGTCAAACAGGTTATCAATTATATAATATTTTTGTGGTCTATAGAACTTGTCATACAAGAAACCAGCTCTCTTAAAGCCCTTCTTATCTCTCGTTCGATTTTTTAGACATTTGACAGAGAACAGATTGCTGAAAGACTTTGTATAGTGTTGTTTCGTTTTTCACCATTTTTCGGAGCAAGCAAGCTCCAGAATAAAAATTGAGACAGAATATATTGACAATTTTAGTACGGTGTGACTCAGCTAAGCTAGGGACACACGAAAATGTGGTTTTAATTTGTTTCATCACTCTTCTGACTTTTGCATATCAGCCTACTGTAGCACTAATATATGCATTGTACAGTGTCAAACAGGGTATCAATTATATATCTTTAGCATCCATTACTACATTGATATCAATCGCTATTGCAAACATAGACCATCGACTTCTGCATTTAGAAGGCCTCATCCATGACCACCCTCGCTATTCTATAATGCTAATAATTATATAATATTTTTGTGGTCTATAGAACTTGTCATACAAGAAACCAGCTCTCTTAAACCCCTTCTTATCTCTCGTTCGATTTTTTAGACATTTGACAGAGAACAGATTTCTGAAAGACTTTTAGGCCTATAGTGTTGTTTCAAATGGATCACCATTTTTCGGGTCATTTCGAAAGCTCTAGAATAAAATTGAGACAGAATATATTGACAATTCTAGTACGGTTTGACTCAGCTAAGCTGGGGATACACGAAAATGTGGTTTTAATTTGTTTCATCACTCTTCTGACTTTTGCATATCAGCCTACTGTAGCACTATTATATGCATTGTACAATGTCAAACAGGTTATCAATTATATAATATTTAATGTGGTCTAAAGAACTTGTCAGCGCAAACTGAAAGATCTCTTAAAGCCCTTCTTATCTCTCGTTCGATTTTTAGACATTAACAGAGAACAGATTTTGAAAGTCTTTCAAAAATAGGGTTATTTCAGGAGTTGGATAAGCATTTCACATCAGAAAAAAAACCAAGATCTATGACAGGTTCAAGATACAAATGGAAACAATTGACTCAGTTAAGCTGGGGAACACGAAAATGGATGATTTAAACTTGTTTCAGAACACTTTTGACACAGCTATTGGCAACTACTAGCAGAAATATGGAAGAAATTGTACAGTGTCAAACATGGATCAATTATATATCTTTAGCATCCAGAAACTAAATTGATATCAAGAGGCGCTATTGCAAAAATAGGCGAGTATCAAATGTCTGCATGTAAAGAAGAGTGCATCCATCAGACAAAAGAAACTGCTATTCTATAATGCTGATACAATAGATAAAACATTTTGAAGCAGAATAGAACACTTGTCATACAAGAAACCAAGCTAATTTAAGAAACTTCTTATCAGGAGTTCGATTTTTTAGACATTTGACAGAGAACAGATAAAAGACAAAGCAGGGAAATGTCGTTTACAGAAGAAGATCAAATATCCAAAAGATGGGTTGAATACATCAGAGAGAAAAACACAGACACCAATATAGTATGGAAGCAACATCTTGGACGACTTGAAATTTCAAGAGATGGCAGACCATCAGAATGTGATAATAAAGATGGAATCTTGAAGGCTGAAGTAGAAAGAGTTATCAAAATACTAAGAAATATAAAAAAGTTTGTCATTGATGGAATTCAGCAGAACTGAGCCTTTTGCTTGGACCCGTATAGTTGAAGAAGTTTGGAAAATCTGCAGCACAATTTGGGAAACTGGAAAATGGTTGAGAGAATTTTGCAAATCCATCTTAATAGCATTAGAAAAAAAAGGAGACTTAACAAAATGTGAAAATTATAGAACAATAGCCCTCATCCCCCCACCTGTGCAAAATAATGTTAAATATCATACATCATTCTTTGGTTAAGAGGTGCAATCGATGAGAAACCAGCAGTGAAGAACAGGAGGTTTCAGGAAAGATATCTTAGCAGTACATTCCAACAGATACTAACCATTAGATTGATAGCTGAAGAAACGTTAGGCAAATCAAAGAGTCTGTATCATTGCTTCATCGATTTTAAAAAGGCATTTGATTCGATATGGCATGAATATTTTTGGGGTCACTGGCATGTTTAGGAACACCAGAAAAACTTATTAGAACCATAGAAGTTCGTATGATTTTTCAGAAATTTGTAAAAACAAAACAAGGACTGAGTGAATGGGTTTGTAGGCCTATTGGCAGTCGAAAAGGGACCTGATTTCATATCTTTGTTCATTCATTGCCATCTTAGAAATCAATTTATGGAAAAAATAGGCCAAAACACATTTAGGTGTAATGATTCAGGGACAGCAAATCAAAGACCTATGTGGTTTTGCTGATGACATTCTTCTAACTTTTGCAAAGTGAGAAGACCTGCAGAAAATTCACAGCATTGTATACCAAACCAGCAAAGAATATGGATTACTTATTAACAGAAGCAAAACAAAAGTGATGGTGATGGGAAACAACAAAGGAGTTCAAATACATGTTGATGGTGAAAAGTTGGAATGTGTTGATCAGTTTATTTACTTAGAAGTCTAATAATGCTTCGAAGATAATGACTGCAGCAAGGAGATAAGAAGACGGATTGGAATTGCAACAGAAACTTTTGCTAATTTGAACATGATCTGGATTTTAAAAACATTTGCACAGACATTAAATTGCATGAATTATGGATACATGCGTGATATCTACCCTACTGTATGCATGTGAGACATGGACCATGAAGAAACAAGACAGATTAAAAGCATCCATTTGAAATGAAATGTTATAGGAAAATGCTGAAAATAAGTTATAAAGATATGATCAAAATGATACTATTCTATTCAAAGACCTGGGACGAACAAAGACTGTTGTGGAGAAGATCAAAGAAAGAAAATTATCGTTTTATTTGGACACATCTGCAGAATGAGGGATGACAGAATAAAAAAGACAGTGATGATGGGCAGGTCAAATGGTATGAGAAAAAGAGGAAGACCAAAGAGAAGATGGATTGATGACATTCTTGAATGGACTGGACTTGACACCACCCAAAATAGCCATACACATGGCCAAAGAAAGGAAAGGGCCATGGGCGAGCATATACATTGACAATTCGACGGTCGGTATGGACTATCAGCTGATGATGATGATGATGAAGCCACGCATACTGGCGTTAAGAGCATTTCATCAGGATAGGGCCAACTGATTCAAAACCCTTCTTATTCAGGAACATTTTTAGTTAGTTGACAGGTCAACACTGAGAATTATATATCTTTAGCATCCATTACTACATTGATATCAATCGCTATTGCAAACATAGACCATCGACTTCTGCATTTAGAAGGCCTCATCCATGACCACCCTCGCTATTCTATAATGCTAATAATTAATGCATAGGATTTGTGCAAAATATAGCGCATATTTGAAAGTTATTTCGTCCTGTTAGAGATCGATTTCAAGCACCATATTCAGCCACTATCTTTAGCATCCATTACTACATTGATATCAATCGCTATTGCAAACATAGGCCATCAACTTCTGCATTTAGAAGGCCTCATCCATGACCACCCTCGCTATTCTATAATGCTAATAATTATATAATATTTTTGTGGTCTATAGAACTTGTCATACAAGAAACCAGCTCTCTTAAACCCCTTCTTATCTCTCGTTCGATTTTTTAGACATTTGAAAGAGAACAGATTTCTGTATTCCATAAGACTAATAATGCACAGTATAGTGTGCGTTTGTGGATCAAAAATTTGAAATTTGTTTCGTTTTGCTCTAGAATAAAATTGAAGCAGAATATTCAGACACTAGTTTTAGCATCCATTTTGACATTGATATAAATGGGGATTGCAAACATGTGGTTCATTTGTTTCTGCATTTAAAACGGCTCATCCATGACAACATTTCTATTATTCCAAAATGCTAATAATGCAAAATTAAAACAACATTTTCTTGTGTCCCCAGCTTAGCTGAGTCAAAACGTACTAGAAATGTCAATATATTCTGCCTCACATTTATTCTAGAGCATTCGAAATGCCTCGAAAACTGGTGAGCCATTTGAAACGACACTATACAAAGTCTCTCAGAAATCTGTTCTCTGTCAAATGTGTAAAATAATGAAGGAGAGATACAAAGGGGTTTAAGAGAGCTGGTTTCTTGTAGGACAAGTTCTATAGACCACAAAAATATTGAGCCATTGTCTTTAGCATTCTTCACTACATCGATATCAATCGCTATTGTAAACTTAGGCCATCGAAAATGTATTTAGAGCCCCTCCAGTTTGACAAGCCCCGATGTTCCATAATGTTAATAATATTCAGTATTTGAGCAAACACATATGCACATTTGAAAGTTATTTCGTCCTGTTATTGATCGAATTCAAGCACCATATTCAGCCACTATTTTTAGCATCCATTACTACATTGATATCAATCGCTATTGCAAACATAGGCCATCAACTTCTGCATTTAGAAGGCCTCATCCATGACCACCCTCGCTATTCTATAATGCTAATAATTATGTAATATTTTTGTGGGTTATAGAACTTGTCATACAAGAAACCAGCTCTCTTAAACCCCTTCTTATCTCTCGTTCGATTTCTTAGACATTTGACAGAGAACAGATTTCTGAAAGACTTTGTAGGCCTATAGTGTCGTTTCAAATGGATCACCATTTTTTGGGTCATTTCGAATGCTCTAGAATAAAATTGAGGCAGAATATATTGACAATTCTAGTACGGTTTGACTCAGCTAAGCTGGGGATACACGAAAATGTGGTTTTAATTTGTTTCATCACTCTTCTGACTTTTGCATATCAGACTACTGTAGCACTATTATATGCATTGTCCAATGTCAAACAGGTTATCAATTATATAATAATTTTGTGGTCTATAGAACTTGTCATACAAGAAACCAGCTCTCTTAAACCCCTTCTTATCTCTCGTTCGATTTCTTAGACATTTGACAGAGAACAGATTTCTGAAAGACTTTGTATAGTGTTGTTTCATTTTCGTGGCATTTCGAAAGCTCTAGAGAAAAATTGAGACAGAATATATTGACAATTCTAATACGGTTTGACTCAGCTAAGCTGGGGATACACGAAAATGTGGTTTTAATTTGTTTCATCACTCTTCTGACTTTTGCATATCAGACTACTGTAGCACTATTATATGCATTGTCCAATGTCAAACAGGGTATCAATTATGTAATGTAATGTAACAAAATATTTGTATAGCGCCTCTTCTGAAAGATCATTATATCAAAGAACTTCATACAAGAAACCACAGCAAATTATTTTGTAGACATTTAACAAAGAACAGAGATAGACTTTTTAGTGTCGTTTCAAATCAAGGGCCATTAGAATCTAGGATAAAATTGAGGCAGAATAAAATACTAGTACGGTTTGACTCATTTAAGCTGGGGACACGAAAATGTGGTTTTAATTTGTTTCAAACTCTTTGACTTTCAGGAACACTGTAGCACTAATTAGTGCATTGTACAGTGTCAAACACTGATCAATTATATATCTTTAGCATCCATTACTACATTGATATCAATCGCTATTGCAAACATAGACCATCGACTTCTGCATTTAGAAGGCCTCATCCATGACCACCCTCGCTATTCTATAATGCTAATAATTAATGCATAGGATTTGTGCAAAATCAAGCGCATATTCGAAAGTTATTTCGTCCTGTTAGAGATCGATTTCAAGCACCATATTCAGCCACTATCTTTAGCATCCATAACTACATTGATATCAATCGCTATTGCAAACATAGGCCATCAACTTCTGCATTTAGAAGGCCTCATCCATGACCACCCTCGCTATTCTATAATGCTAATAATTATATAATATTTTTGTGGTCTATAGAACTTGTCATACAAGAAACCAGCTCTCTTAAACCCCTTCTTATCTCTCGTTCGATTTTTTAGACATTTGAAAGAGAACAGATTTCTGTATTCCATAATGCTAATAATGCACAGTATATGTGCAAATCAACCGCACAAAAATTTGAAATTTGTTTCGTTTTGCTATAGATCGAATTCAAGCACTATATTCAGCCACTAGTTTTAGCATCCATTACTACATTGATATAAATCGCATTATCACTGATATCAAACAAACATAGGCCATCACCTTCTGCATTTAAAACGGCTCATCCATGACAACCCTCATTATTCCAAAATGCTAATAATGTCAAAATTAAAACAACATTTTCTTCTTGTCCCAGATTTTTTGACATTTGTCAGAGAAAATTTCTGAAAGAAATGTCAATATATTTCTTATCACATTTATTCTAGAGCATTCGAAATGCCTAGAATAAAAACTGACAATTCTAGCCATTTTGAACGACACTATACGAAAAGTGGTTTTCAGAAATCTGTTCTCTGTCAAATTTAAAATAATGAAGGAGAGATACAAAGGGGTTTAAGAGAGCTGGTTTCTTTGTACAAGTTCTGTAGAAACAAAAATATTGAGCCATTATCTTTAGCATTCTTACTACATCGATATCAATCGCTATTGTAAACTTAGGCCATCGCCTTATGTATTTAGAGCCCCTCCAGCTTGACAAGCCCCGATGTTCCATAATGTTAATAATGCAGAGTATTTGAGCAAACACAACCGCACATTTGAAAGTTATTTCGTCCTGTTATTGATCGAATTCAAGCACCATATTCAGCCACTATTTTTAGCATCCATTACTACATTGATATCAATCGCTATTGCAAACATAGGCCATCAACTTCTGCATTTAGAAGGCCTCATCCATGACCACCCTCGCTATTCTATAATGCTAATAATTATATAATATTTTTGTGGGTTATAGAACTTGTCATACAAGAAACCAGCTCTCTTAAACCCCTTCTTATCTCTAGTTCGAATTTTTTAGACATTTGACAGAGAACAGATTTCTGAAAGACTTTGTAGGCCTATAGTGTCGTTTCAAATGGATCACCATTTTTTGGGTCATTTCGAATGCTCTAGAATAAAATTGAGGCAGAATATATTGACAATTCTAGTACGGTTTGACTCAGCTAAGCTGGGGATACACGAAAATGTGGTTTTAATTTGTTTCATCACTCTTCTGACTTTTGCATATCAGACTACTGTAGCACTATTATATGCATTGTCCAATGTCAAACAGGTTATCAATTATATAATATTTTTGTGGTCTATAGAACTTGTCATACAAGAAACCAGCTCTCTTAAACCCCTTCTTATCTCTCGTTCGATTTTTAGACATTTGACAGAGAACAGATTGCTGAAAGACTTTGTAGGCCTATAGTGTCGTTTCAAGTGGATCACCATTTTTCGGAGCATTTCGCAAGCTCCAGAATAAAATTGAGACAGAATATATTGACAATTCTAGTACGGTGTGACTCAGCTAAGCTAGGGACACACGAAAATGTGGTTTTAATTTGTTTCATCACTCTTCTGACTTTTGCATATCAGCCTACTGTAGCACTAATATATGCATTGTACAGTGTCAAACAGGGTATCAATTATATATCTTTAGCATCCATTACTACATTGATATCAATCGCTATTGCAAACATAGACCATCGACTTCTGCATTTAGAAGGCCTCATCCATGACCACCCTCGCCATTCTATAATGCTAATAATTATATAATATTTTTGTGGTCTATAGAACTTGTCATACAAGAAACCAGCTCTCTTACCCCCCCTTCTTATCTCTCGTTCGATTTTTAGACATTTGACAGAGAACAGATTTCTGAAAGACTTTGTATAGTGTTGTTTCATCACCATTTTGTGGCATTTCGAAAGCTCTAGAAAAAAATTGAGACAGAATATATTGACAATTCTAGTACGGTTTGACTCAGCTAAGCTGGGGATACACGAAAATGTGGTTTTAATTTGTTTCATCACTCTTCTGACTTTTGCATATCAGCCTACTGTAGCACTATTATATGCATTGTACAGTGTCAAACAGGGTATCAATTATATAATGTAATGTAACAAACTATTTGTATCAATCGCCTCTTAAACAAAGATCACTGCATTTAGAAGGCCTCATCCATCCACAGCAAATTTTTTGTATATTAACAAAGAGATAAGTTTTAAGTCGTTTCAAAAAGAGGCCATAGAATTAGGAGTTGCTAAGCCACACATCAGAACAAAACCAAGATCTATGACAGGTTCAAGATACAAATGGAAAACGAATTGGTGAGAAAGCGTATTGAGGAGAACCTGAAATTGAGGATGATTTAAACTTGGAGGAGAGAACACTTGCTATCACACAGCTGTTGGCAATTATATAATATTATGGAAGAAATAAAAAGGACAAACAAGCCATGGATAAGTAGTGAAACATTAAAACTTGGGAAGAACAAAAAGAGAACAGAAAGAGGCTTTTGTATAAATACGTTTCATTATAAAATAATTTAAGCTCTAAAGAAGAGTGCAAGATCAGACAAAAGAAACTGGATATTGAGCAATTGATACAATAGGTTAAAACAATTGCTAAGCAACAGAACAAGAAAAGCATTCAAGCTAATTTAAGAAACTTACAGGAGATTTCAAACCATTGCCAAGAAACATAAAAGACAAAGCAGAAATTATTTACAGAAGAAGATCAAATATCCAAAAGATGGGTTGAATACATCAGAGAAACTCTACACAGACACCAACGAGTATGGAAGCAACATCTTGGACGACTTGATTTTTAAGAGATGGCAGACCATCAGAATGTGATAATAAAGATGGAATCTTGAAGGCTTTAGAAAGAGCAATAAAAAGACTAAGAAATAACAAAAGTTGTGGCACTGATGGAATTCCAGCAGAACTGATAAAAGCAGGTGGAGTTTTAATTTGTATCATTGAAGAATTGTGGAAAATCTGCAGCACAATTTGGGAAACCGGAAAATGGCAAAAGAGAATGTATCAAATCCATCTTAATAGCATTTACATTGAAAAAGGAGACTTAACAAAATGTGAAAATTATAGAACAATAGCCCTCATCCCCACCTGTGCAAAATAATATTTAAATATCATACAGGAGAGGTTAAGAGGTGCAATCGATGAGAATTTGAGCGAAGAACAGGGAGGTTTCAGGAAAGATTTTTAGTACAATCCAACAGATACTAACCATTAGATTGATAGCTGAAGAAACGTTAGGCAAATCAAAGAGTCTGTATCATTGCTTCATCGATTTTAAAAAGGCATTTGATTCGATATGGCATGAAGGTCTGTGGGGATCACTGGCATGTTTAGGAACACCAGAAAAACTTATTAGAACCATAAGAAGTTTATATGATATGTCAGAAATGGCAGTAAAAACAAAACAAGGACTGAGTGAATGGGTGAAAGCAACTATTGTCAGTAAACAAGGAGACCCGATTTCACCTTTGTTATTCATTGCCATCTTAGAAATCATTATGGAAAAAATTCTCACCCCAAAACACAAGGAGGTGTAATGATTCAGGGACAGCAAATCAAAAGACATTTGATTTGCTGATGACATTGATCTAATGGCTGAGAGTAGGGAAGACCTGCAGAAGCAACTCACAGAGGTATACCAAACCAGCAAAGAATATGGATTACTTATTAACAGAAGCAAAACAAAGTGATGGTGATGGGAAACAACAAAGGAGTTCAAATACATGTTGATGGTGAAAAGTTGGAATGTGTTGATCAGTTTATTTACTTAGGAAGTCTAATAATTAAAGATAATGACTGCAGCAAGGAGATAAGAAGACGGATTTTGAATTGCAAGCAGTACTTTCATCCAATTTGAACATGATCTGGAAAAGTAAAAACATTTGCACAGACATTATCTTTAGAATTATGGATACATGCGTGATATCTACCCTACTGTATGCATGTGAGACATGGACCATGAAGAAACAAGACAGATTAAAACTGAACGCATTTGAAATGAAATAATTATAGGAAAATGCTGAAAATAAGTTATAAAGATATGATCAAAATGATACTATTCAAAGACCTGGGACGAACAAAGACATTGTTGAGAGAAGATCAAAGAAAGAAAATTAATTTATTTTTCACATCTGCAGAATGAGGGATGACAGAATAAAAAAGACAGTGATGATGGGCAGGTCAAATGGTATGAGAGAAAAGAGGAAGACCAAAGAGAAGATGGATTGATGACATTCTTGAATGGACTGGACTTGACACCACCCAAAATGCGATACACATGGCCAAAGAAAGGAAGAAAAAAATTGGGTTAGCACTATTTGACATTTTGGCTCGACGGACTTATGGACTAAAAAAGTGTGATGATGATGATGCCCTTCACGTATCTCTGGCGTCAAGAGCATAGACAAAGGATAGGGCCAACTGATTCAAAAGACTTTGCTTCAGGAACATGGAAGTTACGAAAATTGGCATCACTGAGAATTATATATCTTTAGCATCCATTACTACATTGATATCAAGAATATATTGCAAACATAGACCATCGACTTCTGCATTTAGAAGGCCTCATCCATGACCACCCTCGCTATTCTATAATTTTAATAATTAATCTTAGGATTTGTGCAAAATCAGCGCATATTGTAAGTTATTTCGTCCTGTTAGAGATCGATTTCAAGCACCATATTCATACTATCTTTAGCATCCATAACTACATTGATATCAATCGCTATTGCAAACATAGGCCATCAACTTCTGCATTTAGAAGGCCTCATCCATGACCACCCTCGCTATTCTATAATGCTAATAATTATATAATATTTTTGTGGTCTATAGAACTTGTCATACAAGAAACCAGCTCTCTTAAACCCCTTCTTATCTCTCGTTCGATTTTTTAGACATTTGAAAGAGAACAGATTTCTGTATTCCATAATGCTAATAATGCACAGTATATGTGCAAATCAACCGCACAAAAATTTGAAATTTGTTTCGTTTTGCTATAGATCGAATTCAAGCACTATATTCAGCCACTAGTTTTAGCATCCATTACTACATTGATATAAATCGCTATTGCAAACATAGGCCATCACCTTCTGCATTTAAAACGGCTCATCCATGACAACCCTCATTATTCCAAAATGCTAATAATGCAAAATTAAAACAACATTTTCTTGTGTCCCCAGCTTAGCTGAGTCAAAACGTACTAGAAATGTCAATATATTCTGCCTCACATTTATTCTAGAGCATTCGAAATGCCTCGAAAACTGGTGAGCCATTTGAAACGACACTATACAAAGTCTCTCAGAAATCTGTTCTCTGTCAAATGTGTAAAATAATGAAGGAGAGATACAAAGGGGTTTAAGAGAGCTGGTTTTTGTAGGACATTTCTATAGACCACAAAAATATTGAGCCATTGTCTTTAGCATCCTTTACTACATTGATATCAATCGCTATTGTAAACTTAGGCCATCGACTTATGTATTTAGAGCCCCTCATCCATGACAAGCCTCGATGTTCCATAATGTTAATTAATGCATAGTATTTGAGCAAAATCAACCGCACATTTGAAAGTTATTTCGTCCTGTTATTGATCGATTTCAAGCACCATATTCAGCCACTATTTTTAGCATCCATTACTACATTGATATCAATCGCTATTGCAAAACATAGGCCATCAACTTCTGCATTTAGAAGGCCTCATCCATGACCACCCTCGCTATTCTATAATGCTGCTAATAATTATATAATATTTTTGTGGGTTATAGAACTTGTCATACAAGAAACCAGCTCTCTTAAACCCCTTCTTATCTCTAGTTCGATTTTTAGACATTTGACAGAGAACAGATTTCTGAAAGACTTTGTAGGCCTATAGTGTCGTTTCAAATGGATCACCATTTTTGGGGCATTTCGAATGCTCTAGAATAAAATTGAGGCAGAATATATTGACAATTCTAGTACGGTTTGACTCAGCTAAGCTGGGGATACACGAAAATGTGGTTTTAATTTGTTTCATCACTCTTCTGACTTTTGCATATCAGACTACTGTAGCACTATTATATGCATTGTCCAATGTCAAACAGGTTATCAATTATATAATAATTTTGTGGTCTATAGAACTTGTCATACAAGAAACCAGCTCTCTTAAACCCTTTCTTATCTCTCGTTCGATTTTTTAGACATTTGACAGAGAACAGATTTCTGAAAGACTTTGTATAGTGTTGTTTCATTTTCGTGGCATTTCGAAAGCTCTAGAAAAAAATTGAGACAGAATATATTGACAATTCTAGTACGGTTTGACTCAGCTAAGCTGGGGATACACGAAAATGTGGTTTTAATTTGTTTCATCACTCTTCTGACTTTTGCATATCAGACTACTGTAGCACTATTATATGCATTGTCCAATGTCAAACAGGTTATCAATTATATAATATTTTTGTGGTCTATAGAACTTGTCATACAAGAAACCTGCTCTCTTAAACCCCTTCTTATCTCTCGTTCGATTTTTTAGACATTTAACAAAGAACAGATTGCTGAAAGACTTTGTAGGCCTATAGGGTCGTTTCAAGTGGATCACCATTTTTCGGAGCATTTCGCAAGCTCCAGAATAAAATTGAGGCAGAATATATTGACAATTCTAGTACGGTGTGACTCAGCTAAGCTGGGGACACACGAAAATGTGGTTTTAATTTGTTTCATCACTCTTCTGACTTTTGCATATCAGCCTACTGTAGCACTAATATATGTATTGTACAGTGTCAAACAGGGTATCAATTATATATCTTTAGCATCCATTACTACATTGATATCAATCGCTATTGCAAACATAGGCCATCGACTTCTGCATTTAGAAGGCCTCATCCATGACCACCCTCGCTATTCTATAATGCTAACAATTAATGCATAGGATTTGTGCAAAATCAAGCGCATATTTGAAAGTTATTTCGTCCTGTTAGAGATCGATTTCAAGCACCATATTCAGCCACTATCTTTAGCATCCATTACTACATTGCTATCAATCGCTATTGCAAACATGGGCCATCACCTTCTGCATTTAAAACGGCTCATTCATGACAACCCTCATTATTCCAAAATGCTAATAATGCAAAATTAAAACAACATTTTCTTGTTCCTATAGCTTAGCTGAGTCAAAAACCAAGAAATCTCTTAAACCCCTTCTTATCTCTCGTTCGATTTTTTTAGACATTTAACAAAGAACAGATTGCTGAACAACTTTTTGTAGGCCTTTAGGGTCGTTTCAAATATATTTGCTTCAATTTTATTCTAGAGTGGTTTGAAATGCCCACGAAAACTGGTGAGCCATTTGAAACGACACTATACAAAGTCTCTCTCAGAAATCTGTTCTCTGTCAAATGTAAAAAAATATATAAGGAGAGATACAAAAGAACTTTTAAGAGAGCTGGTTTCTTGTAGGACAAGTTTTTATAGACCACAAAAATATTGAGCCATTGTCTTTAGCATTCTTCACTACATCGATATCAATCGCTATTGTAAACTCTACAATAAAAATTTATGTATTTAGACCCCTCCAGCTTGACCACCCTCGATGTTCCATAATGTTAATAATGCATAGTATTTGAGCAAAATCAGCGCATATTTGAAAGTTATTTCGTCCTGTTATTGATCGATTTCAAGCACCATATTCAGCCACTATTTTTAGCATCCATTACTACATTGATATCAATCGCTATTGCAAACATAGGCCATCAACTTCTGCATTTAGAAGGCCTCATCCATGACCACCCTCGCTATTCTATAATGCTAATAATTATATAATATTTTTGTGGGTTATAGAACTTGTCATACAAGAAACCAGCTCTCTTAAACCCCTTCTTATCTCTAGTTCGATTTTTTAGACATTTGACAGAGAACAGATTTCTGAAAGACTTTGTAGGCCTATAGTGTCGTTTCAAATGGATCACCATTTTTTAGGTCATTTCGAATGCTCTAGAATAAAATTGAGGCAGAATATATTGACAATTCTAGTACGGTTTGACTCAGCTAAGCTGGGGATACACGAAAATGTGGTTTTAATTTGTTTCATCACTCTTCTGACTTTTGCATATCAGACTACTGTAGCACTATTATATGCATTGTCCAATGTCAAACAGGTTATCAATTATATAATATTTTTGTGGTCTATAGAACTTGTCATACAAGAAACCAGCTCTCTTAAACCCCTTCTTATCTCTCGTTCGATTTCTTAGACATTTGACAGAGAACAGATTTCTGAAAGACTTTGTATAGTGTTGTTTCATTTTCGTGGCATTTCGAAAGCTCTAGAGAAAAATTGAGACAGAATATATTGACAATTCTAATACGGTTTGACTCAGCTAAGCTGGGGATACACGAAAATGTGGTTTTAATTTGTTTCATCACTCTTCTGACTTTTGCATATCAGACTACTGTAGCACTATTATATGCATTGTCCAATGTCAAACAGGTTATCAATTATATAATATTTTTGTGGTCTATAGAACTTGTCATACAAGAAACCTGCTCTCTTAAACCCCTTCTTATCTCTCGTTCGATTTTTTAGACATTTAACAAAGAACAGATTGCTGAAAGACTTTGTAGGCCTATAGGGTCGTTTCAAGTGGATCACCATTTTTCGGAGCATTTCGCAAGCTCCAGAATAAAATTGAGGCAGAATATATTGACAATTCTAGTACGGTGTGACTCAGCTAAGCTGGGGACACACGAAAATGTGGTTTTAATTTGTTTCATCACTCTTCTGACTTTTGCATATCAGCCTACTGTAGCACTAATATATGTATTGTACAGTGTCAAACAGGGTATCAATTATATATCTTTAGCATCCATTACTACATTGATATCAATCGCTATTGCAAACGTAGACCATCGACTTCTGCATTTAGAAGGCCTCATCCATGACCACCCTCGCTATTCTATAATGCTAACAATTAATGCATAGGATTTGTGCAAAATCAAGCGCATATTTGAAAGTTATTTCGTCCTGTTAGAGATCGATTTCAAGCACCATATTCAGCCACTATCTTTAGCATCCATTACTACATTGATATCAATCGCTATTGCAAACATGGGCCATCACCTTCTGCATTTAAAACGGCTCATTCATGACAACCCTCATTATTCCAAAATGCTAATAATGCTAAAAATTAAAACAACATTTTTCAAAATCAGCTTAGCTGAGTCAAAACGTACAAGAAATCAGCTCTTTAAACCCCTTCTTATCTCTCGATTTCGATTTTTAGACATTTAACAAAGAACAGATTTTGAAAGACTTTGTAGGCCTATAGGGTCGTTTCAAATATATTCTGCTTCAATTTTATTCTAGAGCATTCTGAAATTATATAAAACTTTTTGAGCCATTTGAAACGACACTATACAAAAGTCTCTCAGAAATCTGTTCTCTGTCAAATAATGTAAAATAATGAAGGAGAGATACAAAGGGGTTTAAGAGAGCTGGTTTCTTGTAGGACAAGTTCTATAGACCACAAAAATATTGAGCCATTGTCTTTAGCATTCTTCACTACATCGATATCAATCGCTATTGTAAACTTAGGCCATCGCCTTATGTATTTAGGTGACTCCTCCAGCTTGACAAGCCCCGATGTTCCATAATGTTAATAATGCAGAGTATTTGAGCAATATCAGCGCACATTGTAAAGTTATTTCGTCCTGTTATTGATCGAATTCAAGCACCATATTCAGCCACTATTTTTAGCATCCATTACTACATTGATATCAATCGCTATTGCAAACATAGGCCATCAACTTCTGCATTTAGAAGGCCTCATCCATGACCACCCTCGCTATTCTATAATGCTAATAATTATATAATATTTTTGTGGTTATAGAACTTGTCATACAAGAAACCAGCTCTCTTAAACCCCTTCTTATCTCTAGTTCGATTTTTTAGACATTTGACAGAGAACAGATTTCTGAAAGACTTTGTAGGCCTATAGTGTCGTTTCAAATGGATCACCATTTTTCGGGTCATTTCGAATGCTCTAGAATAAAATTGAGGCAGAATATATTGACAATTCTAGTACGGTTTGACTCAGCTAAGCTGGGGATACACGAAAATGTGGTTTTAATTTGTTTCATCACTCTTCTGACTTTTGCATATCAGACTACTGTAGCACTATTATATGCATTGTCCAATGTCAAACAGGTTATCAATTATATAATAATTTTGTGGTCTATAGAACTTGTCATACAAGAAACCAGCCTCTCTTAAAGCCCTTCTTATCTCTCGTTCGATTTTTTGGTCAACAAGGTTTTTGTTTCAGAGAACAAGATTGCTCCAGAAAGATTTTGTCATGCCGATTACAGGAATTGTTTTGAAATTTTTCCTATGGCATTTTTGAGAAAAATTTGATTTTAAATTTTAAAATTATAAGAATATTTGAAATTCTAGTTTTTGTGACTTATCTGAGCTGGGTATTCAGGAAAATGGTTTTAATTTGTTGATCACCATAACAGATTTGGCATATCAGCCTACTGGTAGCACTTAACTACATGCATTTACAAAATTAGTATAATTAGGCAATTCCAGACATTTAGCATCCATTACTACATAAACCTGTCTTCAAGACTACATGCCTAGCATGCATTTTGTTGCTATGGTTACACAGTCCTATATAATGCTAATAACCAAGCAGCATTAGGAAGCAGCTACAGTCTTTCTATTTGATGAGATATAACTGTTTAGTTAAAGGCTGTGAATTGAATATATTAACTAATTTAATTAAAGTTTCTGAAATGTCGCGTCGATGTCCTTTAGCAGTGTCGTTTCGGCTACATCTGTGGAGAGTTTAATTTGTTTCATCAGATTTTGACAATGACAGCAATCATAAAGAAAGGATATAAGTTATACTTTGGATGCAAAATTGGCGACAATTTGTTTATGGGCACCTCATATATGTTGTTCATCTTGTGCTACCAGTCTTTTAGCGACATTTGCAGGTAGAAGCAATCCATCCATGCCATTCGCCATACCAATGATATGGAGGAGCAGAATAATCATGTAACGGATTGCTATTTCTGCATGACGAATTTACAGGATTTTCTTCAAAGAATAGGAAGTCTATTGAGTATTCTAACCTTGCCTCGGCAATGAGACCAGTTCCACACGACGAGAGTCTTCCTGTTCCAAACCCCCCGAGTTTTGAACACTGGATGACGAGGACGAGCATGCAGAGACAGATGAAATGCTGCAGATAGTTGATGATTCAGCTACGGAAGACCCAGAGTTTGAGCCATAGGACATCCAGCAATCCTCATATGATTTTCAGGCAGAGCTCAATGATCTGGTGACCACTTAGATTTGTCAAAAAATCAAGCAGAACATTGGATCTAGGTTGCAAGGATGGAATCTGCTCTCTCCAGGTACAAAAATTTCAGTATTTCGTAAACATCTTTAGCATCCGATTCTTCAAAAATTGACAGTCTTACTTTTTGCATTGACATTGATGGATTGCTTTCAACTTCGGCATTAAGCACAATCCATCCCAATGGCGACTTTTTTTGACTGCTAATAATTAAGTTTAAAGGCTGTTTTGCTGCAAGAAAATGGCAATTCATACCCTTCAGTACCCATTGGACATTTGCCACATGAAGGAAACCCTATGAGAACATGCAGCCATTTTTTGAAACACATAGAATACTCGAGATACAACTGGAATATATGTGGAGATCTGAAACTTGTTGCAATTCTACTCGGTCTCTTAAAGGCCACCTTCTTGCTGCTTTCTTTGCATTGGGACACATTTGCTAGAGATTCACATTATGTGAGAAGAATATACCTCGCAGGGACACCATTCCAGGACAGAAGAACGTTAAACATGATCCTCGTTGATCCAAGAACATTTATCTCCCACCTTTGCACATCAAAATTGGTTTTAATTTGAAAAACTTTTCAAAGCAATGAGCAAAGAAAGCCTAGCATTTAGCATACTTATATGCATTGTTTCCACGCAACCAGTGATGCTCAATTATATATCTTTTTGTTCCATTACAGATTGATATCAATGCTCAAGGACAGTCACTTAAAGGGCCTTCTGCATTTTTTTTAGCATGTTGCCTGGACAGCCTTCGATGTTGTTCTATAATGCTAATAATTATATAAAGGCGCCAAACTATGCTTAGAACAAAAAACAAGGCAATGAAATGCAACATGTCACTGAAGATACACTTCCTTCATTCTCACTTGGACTTCTTCCGGACAATGTCAGCGTCAGCATTTTACATGAACATGGTGAAAGATTTCATTGATAGACATTGCCAGCATTGAGAAACGCTACCAGGCCTGAAGTCCGTCTATGCTCGGAGACTAATTTGGTCAAACTGATCACCATTTGAAGGTTATTTGTCTACTCCAGAATAATCTACAGCAAAATATTGCCAATTCTTTAGCATCCATTGTCACATTTGCTGGGGATCAAAATGCAGGATTATGGGCCATCAGACTTCTGATTTTGAACTAAATCCATGATTACTCATTTTCTAAAAATCTATAATGCAAAATAATCAATATAATATAGCAAGTCAAAATCTATTACTTGTCATACAAAAACCAGCTCTCAAAAACTTTCTTATTTCTCGTTCGATTTTTAGACATTTGACAGAGAACAGATTTCTGAAAGACTTTGTATAGTGTTATTTCATTTTTTTTCAGGGCATTTCGAAAGCTCTAGAAAAAAATTGAGACAGAATATATTGACAATTCTAGTACGGTTTGACTCAGCTAAGCTGGGGATACACGAAAATGTGGTTTTAATTTGTTTCATCACTCTTCTGACTTTTGCATATCAGACTACTGTAGCACTATTATATGCATTGTCCAATGTCAAACAGGTTATCAATTATATAATATTTTAGTGGTCTATAGAACTTGTCATGCAAGAAACCAGCTCTCTTAAACCCCTTCTTATCTCTCGTTCGATTTTTAGACATTTGACAGAGAACAGATTTCTGAAAGACTTTGTAGGCCTATAGTGTCGTTTGTGGATCACCATTTTCGGAGCATTTCGAAAGCTCCAGAAAAAAATTGAGGCAGAATATATTGACAATTCTAGTACGGTGTGACTCAGCTAAGCTGGGGACATACGAAAATGTGGTTTTAATTTGTTTCATCACTCTTTTGACTTTGGCATATCAGCCTACTGTAGCACTAATATATGCATTGTACAGTGTCAAACAGGGTATCAATTATATAATTTTAGCATTCATTACTACATTGATATCAATCGCTATTGCAAACATAGGCCATCGACTTCTGCATTTAGAAGGCCTCATCCATGACCACCCTCGCTATTCTATAATGCTAATAATTATATAATATTTTTGTGGTCAAAAAAATTTGCGCATATTTGAAAGTTATTTGTTCCTGTTAGAGATCGATTTCAAGCACCATATTCAGCCACTATCTTTAGCATCCATTACTACATTGATATCAATCGCATTGCAAACATGGGCCATCACCTTCTGCATTTAAAACGGCTCATTCATGACAACCTCATTATTCAAAATGCTAATAATGCAAAATTAACAATTTTTCTTGCTCCCCAAAGCTGAGTCAAAACGTAAAAGAAAGCTTTCTTAAACCTTATTCTCGTTCGATTTTTAGACATTTAACAAAGAACAGATTGCTGAAAGACTTTGTAGGCCTATAGGGTCGTTTCAAATATATTCTGCTTCAATTTTATTCTAGAGCATTTGAAATGCCCTGAAAACTGGTTTGAGCCATTTGAAACGACACTATACAAAGTCTTTCAGAAATCTTTCTCTATCAAATGTCTAAAATAATGAAAGAGAGACAAAAGGGTTTAAGAGAGCTGGTTTCTTGTATGACAAGTTCTACAAGACCACAAAAATATTGAGCCATTGTCTTTAGCATTCTTCACTACATCGATATCAATCGCTATTGTAAACTTAGGCCATAGCATTATGTATTTAGAGCCCTCCATATTGACAAGCCCCGATGTTCCATAATGTTAATAATGCAGAATGTTTTGATTAAATTCACCTCATATTTTAAACTTATTTCGTCCTGTTATTGATCGAATTCAAGCACCATATTCACTCACTATCTTTAGCATCCATTACTACATTGATATCAATTTATTGCAAACATGGGCCATCACCTTTTGCATTTAAAACGGCTCATCCATGACAACCCTCGTTATTCCATAATGCTAATAATTATGCAATAAAATTAAGTTCAACAGCATTTGTTCTTATTTCCCCTGTTTAGATGATTTAAAAACGTACTAGAAATGTCATCATATCTTTAGATTTTTTAGACATTAGAGACCATCAATTTCTGAAAATTTGAGCCATCCCATTCGACACTAACAAAGTTGTTTCATCATAATGCTAATCAAATTTAGTATAATGAAAGAAATCATGCTCTATTTAAAATTTATTTTCTTGTATATAGATCGAATTCTAGCACAAAAAATATTCAGCCATTATCTTTAGCATCCATTACTACATTGATATCAATCGCTGTTTCAAACATAGGCCATCAACTTCTGCATTTAGAAGGCCTCATCCATGACACTATTATATGCATTCTATAATGCTAATAATCAATATATAATATTTTTGTGGTCTATAAGAACTTGTCATACAAGAAACCAGCTCTTTAAAGCCCTTCTTATCTCAGTTCGATTTTTAGACATTTGACAGAGAACAGATTTCTGAAAGACTTTGTATAGTGTTGTTTCATTTTCTGGCATTTTGAAAGCTCTAGAAAAAAATTGAGACAGAATATATTGACAATTCATACGGTTTGACTCATCTAAGCTGGGGATACACGAAAATGTGGTTTTAATTTGTTTCATCACTCTTCTCTTTTGCATATGAGCCTACTGTAGCACTATTATATGCATTGTCCAATGTCAAACAGGTTATCAATTATATAATATTTTTGTGGTCTATAGAACTTGTCATACAAGAAACCAGCTCTCTTAAACCCCTTCTTATCTCTCGTTCGATTTTTTTAGACATTTGACAAAGAACAGATTGCTGGAAAGACTTTGATAGGACTATAGTGTTGTTTCAAAGACATCTTTTTTTTTTCAAATGTCTCATTTTTAATGAAAGAGAATAAAATTTGCAGAATATATTGACAATTTAGTATGGTTTGACTCAGCTTTTCAGCTAGGGACACACGAAAATGTGGTTTTAATTTGTTTCATCACTCTTCTGACTTTTGCATCTTGAGCAATTATACTGTAGCACTACATCGATATATGCATTGTCCAATGTCAAACAGGTTATCAATTATATAATATTTTTGTGGTCTATAGAACTTGTCATACAAGAAACCAGCTCTCTTAAAACCCTTCTTATCTCTCGTTCGATTTTTTAGACATTTGACAAAGAACAGATTTCTGAAAGACTTTGTAGGCCTATAGTGTTGTTTCATTGGATCACCATTTTTTGGCATTTCTCGAAAGCTCCAGAATAAAATTGAGGCAGAATATATTGACAATTTAGTACGGTGTGACTCAGCTAAGCTGGGGACACACGAAAATGTGGTTTTAATTTGTTTCATCACTCTTTTGACTTTTGCATATCAGCCTACTGTAGCAAATATATGCATTGTACAGTGTCAAACAGGGTATCAATTATATATCTTTAGCATCCATTACTACATTGATATCATTCGCTATTAAAACATAGACCATCGACTTCTGCATTTAGAAGGCCTCATCCATGACCACCCTCGCTATTCTATAATGCTAATTAATGCATAGGATTTGTGCAAAATCAAGCGCATATTTGAAATTTATTTCGTCCTGTTAGAGATCGATTTCAAGCACCATATTCAGCCACTATCTTTAGCATCCATTACTACATTGATATCAATCGCTATTGCAAACATAGGCCATCAACTTCTGCATTTTAGAAGGCTCATCCATGACCACCCTCGCTATTCTATAATGCTAATAATTAATGCAACATTTTTTGTGTCAAAATCAAGAGTCAAAATATTTGAATGTTATTTATATTGTTAGAGATCTATTTTATTATTAGAGCACTATCTTGAAATCCATTAAAACATTGATATCAATTTGAAACGAAACTATCAACAAAGTCATTTAGAAGGCCTCATCCTGTCAAATGTCTATAATAATAAAGTGATACAAAGGGGTTTAAGAGAGCTGGTTTCCTGTGTGAAAACCACTGATGTAACCATATTCTGCCATTCAATAACTCTTATTTTTATCATCGATATCAGCCTTTAAACCGTTCTTATGTATTTACTGTCCTCCCTTGACATTCCAAACTGTTCCATTTGTTAATACAACAGAATGCACTAAAAAACCGCATATTTTAAAGTTATTTCATCCCCTTATTAAAGAATTTGCACCATATTCACTCTATCTGAAAGCACTAGTGTGCCAATGTAAATATCAATCGCATTTGCAAACATGGGCCATCATTATTTTGTATTTAAAACGGCTCATCCATGACAACCCTCTCTTATCCTTTCTAATGCTAATAGTCCACAGGATTTGGCAGTCTTTTCAAGAGCTTAATTTTTGAAACTTATTTGTCCATGTTAGTTTCGCTTTTCTTTGCACCATTTTCTAAAACTTCTAGATCTTTTGAAAGAATGGATACCAAGCCTGAACACAGTATTCCAGATGCATCCAGCATTGACTTATAAAGTTTGATGATTATCTCTTAATCACAGATATGTGCAATTGTCCTTTCGCACCATTTGAACATTTGTTTCGTTTTGCTATAGATCAATGCATTGGTGCACCATATTCATACTATCTTTAGCATCCATTATTACATTTATATTCTTTTTATTGCAAACATGGGAACCTTCCCATTTAAAAGAATATTCATTATGACATTATTAGATTTTCCAAATTTACAGAACATTTATGCAAAATTGAAAAGCATTTTCTTGTCCACAGACCACTGAAACAATGAGTCAAATCTTCTAGAAATGTTTTGCATCATCCTGAGAATCTATTTTTTGCATAATCTGTAAATGCCCTGAAAACTTTGAGATTTTGGACACGACTTCATACAAATATCATTTAGAAATCTGTTCTCTAAAAAGCAATAAAAATAATGAAAGAGATACAAAGGGTTTAACTGATAGCTGGTTTCTTGTATTGACAAGTTCTATAGACCACACAAACCTTGAGTCTGCCTTCTTCCCTTCAACATCGATATCAATCCATCTTGTAAATATAGGCCTTATTCCACAGGATTTTCAGCCCTCCATCCAGACAGCCTTATGTTCTATAATGTTAATAATTAATGAATATTTGTGCAAAATCAACCGCACATTTGAAATTTATTTCGTCCAGTTATTCATCGATTTCAAGCACCATATTCAGCCATTATCTTTAGCATCCATTACTACATTGATATCAATCGCTATTGCAAACATGGGCCATCACCTTCTGAATTTAAAACGGCTCATCCATGACAACCCTCATTATTCCAAAATGCTAATAATGCAAAATTAAAACAACATTTTCTTGTGTCCCCAGCTTAGCTGAGTCAAAACGTACTAGAAATGTCAATATATTCTGCCTCAATTTTATTCTAGAGCATCTGAAATGCCCTGAAAACTGGTGAGCCATTTGAAACGACACTATACAAAGTCTTTCAGACATCTGTTCTCTGTCAAATGTCTAAAATAATGAAAGAGAGATACAAAGGGGTTTAAGAGAGCTGGTTTCTTGTATGACAAGTTCTATAGACCACAAAAATATTAAGCCGCTGCCTTTAGCATTCTTCACTACATCGATATCAATCGCTATTGTAAACTTAGGCCATCGCCTTATGTATTTAGAGCCCTCCAGCTTGACAAGCCCTGATGTTCCATAATGTTAATAATGGAATATTTGAGCAAACACAACCGCGCATTTGAAAGTTATTTCGTCATGTTATAGATAGAATTCAAGCACCATATTCAGCCACTATCTTTAGCATCCATTACTACATTGATATAAATCGCTATTGCAAACATGGGCCATCACCTTCTGAATTTAAAACGGCTCATCCAAGACAACCCTCGTTATTCCATAATGCCAATAATACACAGGATTTGGGCAAGTTCAACAGCATTTTTGAAACTTATTTCGTCCTGTTAGAGATCGATTTCAAGAACCATATTGAGCCACTATCTTTAGATTTCTGAACTAAATAGATACCACCGTCTTCTGTATTTATAGCGCATCCAGCATTTCAACCCCCGTTGTTCCATAATGCTAATAATGCACAGTATATGTGCAAATCAATCGCACATTTGAAATTTGTTTCGTCTTGCTATAGATCAAATTCAAGCACCATATTCAGCCACTATCTTTAGCATCCATTACTACATTTATATAAATCGCTATTGCAAACATGGGCCATCACTTTCCGCATTTAAAACGGCTCATCCATGACAACCCTCATAATTCCAAAATGCTATTAATGCAAAATTAAAACAACATTTTCTTGTGTCCCCAGCTTAGCTGAAACCAAACGTACTAGAAATGTCAATATATTCTGCCTCTATTTTTTCTAGACATTTGAAATGAGAAAACTGGTGAGCCATTTGAAACGACACTATACAAAGTCTTTCAGAAATCTGTTCTCTGTCAAATGTCTAAAATAATGAAAGAGAGATACAAAGGGGGTTTAAGAGAGCTGGTTTCTTGTAATGACAAGTCTTTAGACCACAAAAATATATGAGCCGCTGCCTTTAGCATTCTTCATCTACATCGATATCAATCGCTATTGTAAACTTAGGCCATCGCCTTATGTATTTAGAGCCCCTCATCCATGACCACCCCGATGTTCCATAATGCTAATAAAGCAGAGTATTTGAGCAAACACAACCGCGCATTTGAAAGTTATTTCGTCCAGTTATTCATCGAATTCAAGCACCATATTCAGCCACTATCTTTAGCATCCATTACTACATTGATATAAATCGCTATTGCAAACATGGGCCATCACCTTCTGAATTTAAAACGGCTCGTCCATGACAACCCTCGTTATTCCATACATTTGTGCTTGTCCCCATCTTCTTGAGTATTTCGAGAATGATTAATAATAGTCACCTCAATTTTTCGATCTACAGCGCTCAGAAATGGGGCACCTTCTGGCTATTTCATGCTACACACTAACGTCAACCAGTGGCGGCTCCACCGGGGGGCAGGGGGCCCGTGCCCCTATTGAGTGTCTGGGCCCCCGTGGCCCCTCCAGTTAGGACCCTATGCTTAATGATACATACATTAAACAACAAATGGTTGGCCCCCCATGATTAGAAGTTGCCACCCCAACGCCCCCCACTTGCCAAATCTTAGAGCCGCCTCTGGCGCCAACGACTGTATAGGCCAAGAACGAGAGACATAAAAACCGAAAGTCCTACTGCCGAATATCTTGTGGAATGGTTAGTAAGTCGATGGCGGGAATTCGCAGTGACAAAAGGCCTATTGAACAGTGGGTGTATTGATTTATAAAATTCAGTTAATTGAAGATATATCGCCCATTGTATGACAGATTTGATTGGCAACAAAAACACAATTTGTAAATAAAGAATGTGATTTATGTCCAAAGCACTAGGGCCTAAACCTGACTTCCAACCTTTAAAAATATTGGGGCCATGACCGCCGTTAGCCGTTAAGGAATAATAATAATAATAATTAAAAATATTGGGGCCATGACCGCCGTTAAAAAGAGGAATGTACCACTCTTTGGTAGGTTAAGTCTGGAGTGGATACTAGACACCCAAGTTTTGTGGCAGATTGCCGCCTATGCTTTAAACAGATGCAGAGACTAAAGAAAGTCCGCTGTACTTCGGTTTGTGAAGCAACTCACGAGTAGGCCTACAACACAAAACGAATAGTGCCAGTCGATCTTAATAAGGAACAGATAATAGGGCCTAATTATAATATTAATTAACTTAGAAAGAACAACGGCCTATTAAATTACCGATAAGCGGTAATGGAGTGAGCGATAACAGATTGAATTGTAAAATGCACTTATAATGCCGAAAATAAATTCCAACCAAATGAGAGCACATCAATACAATTCAAAATATAAACAGTTAATATTAGGCTAGTTATTAAAATTACCGGTGCACATTTCTCCAGCGTAGTAGCGAAAACTTAACATTTCAAGTAAAATCCAACAATTCAGAAATTTAAATCGCTCTAGTCGGTGTCACTGCTTCCTCAAACTAATGCAATGTAGGCCTAAACATATGGCGCTTATGTACCTAAAGCCCTAAATACAATTGACCTTAATTCTATAGCGCATGTTTAGGGTCAATTCCTACAAGATACCGTTTCCGCTTTCTAAATCAAAATCTGCCCTGTCTTGTATTCTCTGTATTCTTGTGACAACCCATAATAATAACTGGATTTTAAGTATTTTCATGGGATATTTTTGTAGGCTAGTATGAAATGGCTAGGAGGTGCCTTATTTCGAGCGCTATAGATAGAAATTGAGACGAGAAATGCTGATCATTCGTGCATTACCGGTAGTTGAAGAAGTGAGTATGGGAACAAGCGAAAATAATGATTTTCGTCGCAGAATTTGTTCAAATCGCTGAAAGTTTTACATATCTATGGCCTACACTGACTGTTCAATGGGCCCGCAATTGGCAAATATCGCATAGCGAATTAATTTTAAATTGTTAGGGTATTAAAAATGGTGCTATAGAAGAGTATAAATATTTTATACTTTTATTGTAAAACTTGTTGTACCAGATAGTGGATACCAGATATCTTGAACACGGCCTATCTCTACTCTTTGCTGTCGGTGGCGCCACCTGTAGAGGCGGGCATTGGCTTTGTGTTCGGCGTTGGTTTTCGCTCTAAGAAAGTCTTCGAATTCTCGAAATTATTTATTGAATTTAAAGTCGATTTCTCGATTAGTCTACTGGATTTACGGCGATTTTACGGAAAATGGGCGATAAAGAAGGCGGTATGAGAATTCTATCGATTTCGTTAATATTAGAGATTTTAACAAGTAAGTAAGTAAAATCTTCTGGTTATGTAGCCCTTGAGATGGATTTAGTACTGTAGTTGATACTAAGTCTCAGGACTAGTACCCCCAAAACAAGCGCTTGGGAATTGTCTGATTTTTATAGCGCTAGGAAAGCGCTCGTGAAGTTTCTGTGATGTTTATAGTGCCTCTATATTCCGTGTGTTTTTGCGTACATAGGGGCACTTTTTCATCTCTTAGACGAGTAATTGATTACTGCTTTGTCTGTTATAGTGATGCATTCAAAAGCCTAAATGTTAGATCTGTACTTGTGTGTATTATGTAACATTATCCTTCCTCCAATGTTCCCTAATGCAGGCACGAGATGTCGCCCCATATTGTTATATGCGCACAAACTGACCTGGCGCGAATGAACACTGAAATTTTCACTCCTATCCCACTCCCTCCCCTTATCAGTGTTTTGAAACTAGTGCTCAATCAAAACGGTGCAAATAAACAGAAGAAACTAATGCCCAGCCCCATAATTTCTAAAATTCCAAGCACCCTTAACAAGTCTGCATATTATTACCTAACCACTTACATGTGGGGTCATTTAATATGGAATCTTACTTTAGTTTGGTGTGTGTGTTTGTGTGAATGTGGTGAATTGAGTTGTAAAATTTGACTTCGTTGGCCGTGACCTGTTTAGGTTTTGATGACGCTGTGGAGGAACGAGTTATCAATGAAGAATACAAGATCTGGAAGAAGAACACGCCATTCCTGTACGATCTGGTGATGACGCACGCTCTCGAGTGGCCAAGTCTCACAGCACAGTGGCTGCCTGATATTACACGGTCAGCCGAATTGATCTTTGCGTGGTTCGGTAGCAATATGGCCTAAATGTGGCTCAAAGCCAATGGGGACCTTGAATCTAAAAAAGGCCCTGCTTGAATCTGTCGTAGTGGAGATGAGCCTTTTAGACTTGTGTGCTCCAGTTTTGAAAAAAATGGATAGACACCATAAAAAAGATTTAAAGAAAGACAACTGACAATTGCAGAAGGAGGAAAATTAACATTTGACAAAAAGGCCTGGAAATGTTTTCTGACTAGATATTGCCACTAATGAGTTGGCAGAGAGCAATTATGATGATGCTGATGCTCCAGATTAAAATGAACCATGAACCCAGCAGTTCAATATTACAGTACTGACATGATTCTTTGTTGGAAAACAGTTACAATGTAATATGTATGATGTAATGTATTAATATAATGTACTATAGTGTAATATGTAATAATAGTTGGGACTGATTATTAGGCAGTTTTGGGTTGAGCCAGGGCAGTGAGAGCCATTAGCATATGAAGTTTTATGGATAAAATTAGATTTTTTTGTATCAATATTTGTTTTCTGGTAAAATGAAGTTTTAATTGAGTGTAAAGTGTGTTGATGTTTTACTATTTTCAGACCTGATGGGAAAGATTACGCCCTCCATCGCCTCATCCTTGGCACTCACACGTAAGCATTGCGCGCCGTAGCAAGTAAATTATGGCATACGAGCAGGAAAACTTGTTATTAAAGGGAAAATCTTTGTCTTGATTTTGAGGACTCTTAAGGGCTTTTAGTACGTGTACGCAAAAACGGCATATTTTCAACCCCCTCCTCTTTCCACACACCATACATATGCAAAATCTCCTAAATCCAACCTCCTCCATCTCAGTATGTACGTACTATATGGATGGGCCCTAAACACCTGCATTAAGAACAGGTTTGTTTTGATGCTTTTTTGTTGCAGCTCTGACGAGCAGAACCATTTGCTGATCGCAAGCGTCCACATTCCAAACGACAACGCCCAGTTTGATGTTTCGCATCATGACACCGAGAAAGGAGGTGAACGGATCGCATTTCTTCGCGGCAGAAACATTTCTAATGTTACTTTTTCAGTATTTTGCATGATCTTAGCATTTCTTTTTGAAAGTTATGGTTTTTTGTTCTTATATCAGTTCTCTGAACATCGATGCTTTCAATAGTGGGTTGTATCATAGACATCACAATGAAATTACGGATATCTTAGTGGGAGATAGTTTCTGTTTGTTTTGACTACTGTAATTCCTGTTGTTTTGATTATGTTTTTGTGCAGGTTCTTGTAGCAGAGTAATCACTCTAAGCAGTTGTAGTCACAATGGACGTTTAGTTCTAGCACCGGTTCTTGCTTGTTTATGTTTCCTTAGAGTTTGGAGGTTTTGGATCGATGACCGGTAAGATCGAGATAGAAATAAAGATCAACCACGAAGGTGAAGTCAACCGCGCCCGGTACATGCCTCAGAATCCTTGCGTCATCGCTACCAAGACTCCATCTAGTGACGTGCTGGTGTTTGACTACACGAAGCATCCATCGAAACCAGGTGGTGGAAAAATTGCTGTCATCGTCTGTGCCAAATTATGTTACATATTTTCAAGATAGCCAAGCATTCTGTGCTACTTTGTAATCTGTTACTTGTTACTCTCTATTTAGTTATGCATTAATTTGTAATTAGTTACGTGTTACTTTGTTATTTATTAACATATTAATTTATGTTATTATAATTTACGACAATTTATGTAGCACAGTAACATAACTGGAGCTAAAGTAAAGAGTCACTTATAAGTTATAAGATATGTTAAATAAGTGCGTCTAATCTGTTGCTAATAATCTTATCAATTCAATATGGATGTTGAATTAGATTAGAAGTTAGAACATGTCTCCTAATTACAAAAATGTTCTGTTTTTTTATTTCTTTGAGCATTTGATATGTGGCAGGCAACGGCTGTTGAGTATTTTGAAGCAATTGAAAGGTTGCACGTGCCATTTTGTATTCAATTTGCTGGAAGATGTACTCTCAAATTCAAATCAAGAGACCATCGACTGATGCCAAGTGCAGTACCAAAGTAACGGTGCTATAGAAGTTCACTATTAATAGATAGTACCAATGACAACAGTGGTTAAGGACTTTTTGGGATGAAAGAAGTCTTTATTTCATGCTAGATTTTTGAAAAATAAACCAATGCTTTCAATTTTGTGGCTGCTGTTAAAATGTTTGTGCTTGTTTATGTATGCATTGCTTTAGATCCCAATGGTGAGTGCCATCCAGACCTGAGACTAAAGGGACATCAGAAGGAAGGGTACGTAATTGTACTTTTATTACTATTATTATTTTTATTAGTAGTTGTAGTTGTAGCATTGTTTTTGTTGTTGATATTATTGGCAGTATTGTTATTAAATATTGACACAACTGTGGAATAGCAATGACCAAGGTAAGTGGCCATTTAACCCTTTACCTGTTTGTTTATTTGTAATGTTATGTAAAATGGTCTGGTATTCTTGGGGCAAATGGGAAAAATGGTTAACGTCGCTTCCATCTCTCTGTAGTTGGTTAAGTACTTATATTTGTGGATTTGTTCAGTTATAAAATCATCGCTTGGTTAGTGTTTAACTATTTAATTAGAACTCTTTATCTGCAGACATTTTAGATTATTTTTGAAGGCAGTGCTACAGGATTTAGTATTATTGCGTATTTTTCAGATTATCTATTAGATTAAGTGTAACTTATGCGAAATATTTAGATATGGACTATCCTGGAATCCGAATGTAAATGGCCACCTTCTCAGCGCGTCTGATGATCATGTGAGTAATATCATGTGAGCACGTAACTATATATTATTATAATCGTTATCATAATCATTATTATTTTACTTTACATTACAACCCTTTTGCTTTCTGGTATACAGTATAAGCTGGAAGTTCCTCATGAATAGAAACGGAAGAATGATGCATTTGTATAGGGCTGTTTTAAGCTGGCCAATAGAACAAAATCTATTCTTGGGCACTTGAATTTACTAAGCTGAAGTTTTAAATCATATGTGAAATTTTAATGTCATGTGACCACTATTCGTTTTCACCAGCACTATTCGAATGGATACGAATAGGCTATTTGTGGCACTATTCGGTGCCAAAGCGAATATTTGGCTCAGCCCTTGTGTTTGAGTGTTGATATGTCATGGCGGCAGTGGAAGGGTTAATATGTCATAGTGGTGGTAGTGGAAGGGTTAAAGCTGCACGTTGACTCTTTGAAAATGTGTCATTTCTCTCTGTGTATGTTGTAGACTATTTGCCTGTGGGATATAAACACCACCCCGAAAGAGGGTCGCGTGGTAAACGCGATGACGATATTCAATGGGCACACATCCGTTGTTGAGGTCTGTAGGTGCTCATCCATATAATACGTTTGCAAAAGGGCCTATTTTCAACCCCGCCTCTCCCCGTTTGGACACCGTACGTGCGCTAAATCCCCTAAATCCAATACCCCTCAGTGCATGCGTACTATATGGATGGATCCTAGACTCATTTGAGCTTTCTGAACATATTTGATTTCATTTTGGGTGAAAATCGATTTTAATATCACTTGACTTGTTTGAGATGATTTATCAAGTGTTGTGTTTTCTAGGACGTGTCTTGGCACTTACTTCACGAGTCATTGTTTGGGTCGGTCTCGGACGACCAGAAACTAATGATGTGAGTTACGACGTTACAGTTACGTTTCATTACAGACCGGCCTATTTGGTCATTTTCATTTGTTTCTTGTTGTTAAAAGTTATTTTAAATGACGTATTTGGGTAATCTGATGCAACTATATTGTGTGAATATTGGCCTGTTTTTTTCCTCATTTGTGTTTGATTGTAGCTGGGACACTCGGTGTACAAACACAAACAAGGCCAGCCATACGGTCGACGCGCATACTGCCGAAATCAACTGTCTCTCGTTTAATCCATACAGCGAATTTATTCTTGCTACTGGATCAGCGGACAAAGTTAGCGAGATTGTTTACTGCTTACCTTTCTCGATGTTTTTCTGCGTTTGAGCAGCATAAATTGGGTTGGTTGCCAGCTTTTGAGTTTCAGTCTATGGCCAGAAAGTATTGGCATATGCCTATTGAAAGTCAAAGTGTATCTGTTCTCTATTGCCTATCTGCCATAACAGGGACTGGAAAATTGAACTGGCGTATTGGATTTGACGATGGGGGATTACAACTTAAATCATGGAGGGATCAACAGATGTCAAGGACATTACTAAAATGGCGCTATAGAAGTATGATGATGATGATGATGATGATGATGATGATGATGATGATGATGATGATGATGATGATGATGATGATGATGATGAAACTGTAGATATGGTTGGCAAAACAAAGGGTTGCTGGACAGATAGATGGACTTAGCCCTGAAAACTGTAACTGCTGGAAGAATTAAGGTTTCTGAAGTTAGCAATAGTGTTGTCTGTGTGTTTGTGTGTGTGTGTGTGTGTGTGTGCGTGTGAGTTTGTGTGTAGCAGAAGAATGGTTTAACTGCTTGGCTCCAATTTTTAGACCGTAGTTTTTTATGCTTAGATGGGATGGAACACAGATGCTACAAGAAGACTGATTTAGTTCTGAATTACTTGTCTAAAAGTGTCAGCTTCTTTGATTTGATACAAGACCACGATGAAGCCAAACTGATACATGGTGTTGTACTGGATGCCCTGTTCATAATATTGGGCCAACAATCAAAATTGACATTAATATGTAACTGGGTTCAATTCTATTTATATCTAGCTGTTTGGCCTGTTGGTATTGTGTGCCATCCAGGGATATTTTTACACCTCCCCGACACCCAAATTTGAGACCGACCCCCAGCACCCCCAATCTCAGCTATGGGATGGCCTTTTTTTGCTTGTCAGACTTTTTGGCAGAGGACGCCTAGCATTTACCGACCCCCCACAATTGAGAATCCTAGAAATAACCCTGGTACCCTCTACTGTGTCAATGGGTAGGAATGGAGGAAAATGTTACTGTCCACAACCCTGAACATTTTTATGCTGGTTGTGTATATTTTGTGACATAACCTGCATTTTGCTTAAATTTTGTGCGTTAAACAGACTTTATTTTACCCCAATTTCTCTTTGCAGACTGTTGCACTCTGGGATCTGAGGAATTTGAAACTCAAGTTGCATTCGTTTGAGTCGCACAAAGACGAGATTTTCCAGGTACTGTTCATCCTCCTCCTCCTCCTCCTCCTCCTCATCATCATCATCATCATCATCACACTTTTAAAAGGGTTTAAACAATTTTTTAAATGCTAATAAAATTATTTTAATTTTTTTCCTGCAGGTACAGTGGTCTCCTCATAACGAAACAATTCTTGCTTCTAGCGGCACAGATCGGCGACTTCATGTTTGGGATTTGAGGCAGGATGCTTTTCTTTCATGTCTATTTTCTTATTCGGAATTTCTTGTTGCATCCGTTTAGGGGTGGAGGGCATGGTGGAGTAATTGAAGGCTAACAGGTTTGAATCTGACCCCTCTAGCCACTGTATGGTGACTTTAATGTCTACGAGGAAGGCAACAAGAAACCACAACTAACTCGACTTGTACTTGGGTGGTGTGAAAGCCAATTGGATCTGCCTTAGGGCAGAGAAATCATCATCATCATCAGTTTTATAGCAAGGCCTCAGAGTGATTCTTCAGAAGCAGTGCTACTCAGTCCATCCATACATTATCTTACATTACATAACAAGGGGAAGAAAAACAAGATGTGAGCACTGTACTTGAGACAATGATTTAAACTTAGAAACTAAGAAATGTGTGTGTGTAAAAGTTCTAGCACATAGCTTATCACTTTACATGGATTTGAGGGTCCATCCATATAGTACGTATGCACAGAGGGGGTTTGGATTTAGGAGATTTTGCCTATGCACGCTGTCCAAACAGGGACGGCGTGAAAATGTGCGTTTTTTACGTACGTACGTACTATATGGATGAGCCCTTCGGGGCAGATTCTTGGACTGTTTAGTTTAGTTGTTGAAAAGACTGTTTAAAATTTTGTAGTAAAATTGGCGAAGATCAGTCGGCCGAAGACGCAGAAGATGGACCGCCGGAGCTTTTGGTTAGTTTTGTTTCGATCGATGTTTGCATTTGGGTGTTGAGTTATAATTTTGCAGCGTTGTGTAGAGAAAGAAATTTTCTGCTTACTGTTTCAACTTTTTTTTGGTGGGGGGTTCTTGATGTTGATTATTGCCTTGGAAGAAAAGAATTGGCAGATTTGTGTTTCGTTTTCAGTTTATTCACGGCGGCCACACAGCAAAGATATCGGACTTTTCCTGGAACCAAAACGAGCCGTGGGTAATTTGCTCCGTTTCAGAGGACAACATCATGCAAGTCTGGCAAATGGTGAGTTGTTGTATGGAGTTCCATATCAGACATTCATAGATTATTCTTTTGTTAAGAATTCCTATTGCCTCATAAGAACTCGGGTGGGTTTTTGACCCTTCCTGCCATGGTATTGTCGTGTATTATTGGATCGTAGTAGATGTTATGGTGCAGTTTGGGGATTTAGTATTCACAGAAGTCTAAAATGTGTGATGAATATAAACAACTCTGTCTTTCAATTTTAAATCTATGCAGTGCTAATCAGTTTAACATTTATATACAGATAATAATGATGATAAAAATTATGATAATCATTATAAGATTAATGTAATGTAGTAACTCGTCCATTATGGACTGCATAATGACAGAAGCACAGTGCATTAAGTAACCTGTTAGTATTGTAACCACTGTTGGCAACTTAGACAAAATAAAATAAATAAGGTTTTAAATGTCGTTTGGATAATTAAGGGTTCTCTTGTATATTGTATGTCATGTTTTCAGTTGTGTTGGAAATAAATAAATAAATAAAATAAAGAAACAAAAAATAAACTGATGGTGAAAGCTGGACAAAAAATGTTGTGATCGCCGACCAATTGTTCTTTAAGAACATGAAGATCTAATTATCCATTTCAAAGATGATTTTGTAGGAGTTGTTTGCAAAGGGCTCCAGGCAAAACCACTCGATCCCAAATAATATTTGTTAAAATTTCTGGGTGTTTTTTTTGTACAGGCTGAAAACATTTACAACGATGAAGAGCCCGACGCTCCTGCAACAGAAGTGGAACAGCCTGTGTCGTAGGATAAAGTTAAAATAAGGATTTTTTGAAGACCGCTGTAATGAAGCTCACCAGTTATTAATAAGCAATGTAATAGTTCTTGTTTTTGGTGACTGTTATGCATTCTCAATTAAGTGCACTGCGAGATTCTTAAGTGATGTGTTCGCAAGAATTTGTTGACTCTTCTATCGTCGGATTGTTTGTCCAGGCATGAATGAATTTTCTTAAACAAAATGGTTGCATTTAATCATAATACATATGTTGTATGCAGGGTGCGATTTGTGACCTGGAGCAGTGGGGGGGGGGAATATGTCAAGCTTGGGGGGATGCAGTTGGGAAATGTAGTGGTGGGGGGATGTAGCAGTAGGGGATGCGGTTCGGCAGTGGGGGAAGATTCCCCTCTTTTCCCCACAAATTGTGACCTGGTTGTATGAATGTTTTAATCAGGTTTTCTTTGATTCTTGTATATGTCCATTTACCTGTTTGCTTGATGAGAGATGAAAAGAGTTGCTCTTTATAGTGTCGTGTTATCGCATAACATGCATGTACTTGTATCCCAGTTTCAATGCAATAGTCTTAGTAGGTTTATTATGTGTTTATATTCTTTCAATGCTGTGTTACTGTATTATTAATAGACAGGAGGGTGATATGCTTTGTTGCAGTCATTGGTTTTATCCTTTTGGTTATTCATAATCCTATTTATAATTCCTAAAAATTCAGTTTGATAAGTGTGACCTTAAAAATTTAAATGTTGGTATGAGAGCAAATGTTTAAGTGGAGTTTAAATGCTAATAAACTTCAGAATTGATGTTTTATTGTAGTCTTTTCTGATTGTTCCATTTAATTGAGCAGTTATTTCTGGCTTTGGAAACTGCTCTGTGGCAGTGTGAGAGTGTTCTGTTATAGTGTATGCTGTATGGTAGACTACTGAGTAACATGGTTGCTGCTTTCTGACCTTTCCTTTGGCTTATTATTTGTTGCTTATATTAATATGGCTACTATTCACTATGCTAAGTGTCAAAGTTTCATCACCCTGCAACACTGGTGCTTTGTGATGATAATTATGGGTTAGCTGTTTCCTCGATGTACTGTAGTACTGTGCTGTCTTGTGCGTCTCAATGTGCTTCTGGTATACTGTCATAAAGGTCCATTCTGTGATATTCATCCAGGTCGTTCTTGGTCTGATGTAAGTTCCAATTAGTAATGTAAGCTTAGAGCAATTGCTGCTTACATGAAATTTACAGAAATGACTGGACCCTCATAATTTCAAAGTACTTGAATTAGGCATACACGACCGGTGGCGGTTACAGGAATTCTTGGTGGGGGTTGAAAACAAATTATAGAAAGTTGGTGGGGGGATGCAAAGTGAAGAAAAAACAAAAAAGGGAAAAGGTCATTGTTAGTGTTTTGCCCACTAAATGTTAAAAAACCTTGCAAAAAGGTCGACAAGCAAAAATGCAGGTCTTTAACAGTTTTTATCACTTTTTTGACACTCTCGCCGAAAGATAGGTTGACAAGCAAAAAGGTCATCCGGAACCCATGTGGTGAGAATGCATCCCCAGTCATCAACATGGTGGAACCGCCACTGCACACTACTGTATATATCATAATAACAATTATTTTTGTCAGTAGCTTCGCGTATATATAAGAGAAAACGCGAGACTTGAAAAATATTTGCGAAAAGTAAATATATTTATTTCAATTTTATTTAATATTATTATTTAAACTGTATTCGTAAACATTGTCAAGTCAATTAACTGAGGTAAAACCGTAGGACGCCACCTGAACCCCTTCCAGACGGTTTATATTGGAAATACTTATACCGTTGGAAAGGTCTCGACGAGTAGTATCCAACGACATAAAAATATATATATAATTTTTTATTTTAATAATTTTATTTAGGCTATAAAAATATCGCTGTTACAACGGCCGGCGTGTTTACTTTCCGTAACGCGGCAGAAGGCGTATGAATATTTATGAATCGCGTGTCTGCGCCTGTCTTATTGCGCTAAGTATCGTGCATAAGTCACGTAAATATGAATATTCATTACAGTAGTCAGGTCACGTGTGAGTAAATTAACCCATCGGCTCAGATTATCCACAGGCGCAGTCACGCGATTCATAAATATTCATACGCCTCTCTGCCGGGTTACCGAAAATAAACACGTGAATGCAATGGCGTAGCCAGGATTACGGGATATTGGGGGTGGGGGACCCGTGGCTACAGTGGCGGTTGCACAGGGGGTGCCCGGGGGTCCCGTGCCCCCTATTGAGTGTCTGGCCCCCTGTTGGGACCTATACGTAAAACTACATACCTAACAACAAATGGTTGCCCCCACAATGATTAGAAGTTGCCACCCCAACAGCCCCCCCTCACTTGCCAAGTCCTGGAACCACCACTGCCTGGCTACGCCAATTACTAATTGAAAGCTGAATACCTTTTAAAGTGGCGTAGCTAAAAGAATCGGTATTTTATTAACACTCTATTTCCCCGCCCTATTACGCTTATTAAAAGTCACCTTTGGCGCAGTGGCGTAACGACGGCGGGGGAGGGGGCAAATGCCCCCGGGCACCGAGGCTGAGAAGCGCCAAAGTGCCAGTTATGACCATTTTGCTCGTCACACTGTCTTTCAAAGTTTAGTGGAGGTTAGTGATGCACTGCTATGCACTTCGATGCTTTACGCATAGACTTAACCCTTTTCATGTCAAGAGTGTAAGAAATATTTTAGTAGAAAAAAGCGACAAATTCGAGGGGAACTGGGCCAAAATGTCTAGCGCAAAGGCATCATTGCAAGATCCACTGCAATTCTCTTGTGAAATTTGACGTAATTATTGGAGGGGGTAACTGGAAGTTTACAGTTGACAAGGGGGAGGGGTCAAAAATTGCCCATAAATTGACATAATTAATGGACAGCCCACTAGGACATAGCGCCAACACCCCCACCCCTTTTTTCCGGCTAGACCCGCTACTGTTTGGTCTTCACAATGAACTAAGCTACTTTAAATCATGCTGTCAAGTCAGCGGCGGCTCTAGGATTTGGCAAGTGGGGGGGGGCGTTGGAGTGGCAACTTCTAATCATGGGGGACAACAATTTGTTGTTTAATGTATGTAGCATTAAGTATAGGGTCCCAACTGGGTGGCCAGGCACTCAATAGGGGGCACGGGCCCCCCTGTGGAGCCGCCACTTAGTCAAGTTATATGAAAAATTAGGTAAAATTTTCAAAATTTGCTTAATAATCCAGCTGATGCAAGACTTTTTCACACCACTGTAAGGTTTCGATAACCTTACTCTCAGAGCCACTTGGCGTTTCGAATAGGACCTAGATTTACTTTGCCAGTCACACAGGGTAACTGAATCCATTTGCAAGAAGTTTTCTGTTTCCATTAATTAACATTTGGTTTTCTTAGCAGTAGCCTAATTGGAACTTGTAAAGTTGATTGCAGCTACAAGAAACCAGCTAAGCTGGTTCTCTTTAAATTTTATAAACTCATTACTATTCCTCCTACTCCTATGGTAGCACAAATTTCTTAACATTATTGCAATCACATTTATGATTAAAACAGTTTGTCACATTAACTAAGTTTATTATCACACTTTTCTCAAAGGTTCACTTTAAACTTCTTCTTCTTCTTCTTCTTTAAGTTCTCTGCCCGGAAGCAGGTCCTGGTTCCCATTGGCGCCATCTATCTCTGTCAGCAGCTTGGGTCTTTAATCCTTTGTATCCGTCTTTTGTCATCATCCAGTGCAGTAGTGATGTACGTGGTCTTCCTCTGTTTATCCACCCCCCATGTGCCCTTCCAGTATTGTTTTGAACAACGATTCTCCTCTTAAAATGTGGCCCATCCAGTTCCTTTGCCTTTGTTTTATTGTTTGTATTATTGCCTTTTTCTCTTCCACGATATCTAGGACTTCTTTATTGGATATATGCTGTGTCCAACTTATTCTTTCCATTCGCCTCCATATCCACATCTCGAACGCCTCCAGTCTTCTGATGTCGTCTTTTCTCATCGTCCATGTCTCTGAGCCATATAACACCACACTCCATATCAGTGTTTTAATCATTCTCTTCTTTAGCCCTTTATCGAGATTACTCCTCATTATTTCCTTCCTTTGGTAGAATGCTTCCTTTCCCATTGCAATTCTCCTTCCTATTTCTTTGACATCTGGCATCTTCCGTAATAAGGCTGCCAAAGTAGCAGAATTGTTTCACTTGTTCTACCTTCTGTCCATAGATTGTGATGTTTGCCTCTTTTCCTTGCTCTTTACTGATGACCATCACTTTCGTCTTTTTGGTGTTAATCCTCATACCATATTCTTCGGATACGAAGGCCAGTCTATCTATGATGACTTTAAACAACAGACTGTTACACTGTAAACATTTAGTTATGCACTTTAAAGCATAGCAATAGTCTTTTCACAGTTTCTTTAGTCGTTTAGCATTTTCCATCAATAGAAAAGTGCAGATTATTTAGCACTGTAACCATAGCAAAGGCCATTCACTGGTGCTGTTGACAACGTTGATAATGACCGAAGAGACTCGGTGTGATGAAAACGTTCGTTGCTAACATGTAAACCGGCAGTGAATCCACGAGAGATTGGTCTTCCACGATAGAATTTGTATCTCTCTGGAAGTGCAAAGAATTCTCTGCTTTTTGGGTGGTGGCGAGTTCCCAAGAAGCGTTGGATAAATGACTTCTGACCAAATGGCAGTTGAGTTGACAAGAAGGCATACTAGACACAAAATGAGCGGATGATCTTCTTCAATCTTCCTCGCCCCGAGGGTTGTTCACACTATGCACTTATCCCTTTCCATTGCTGTCTATCGTTAGTTGCCCTCGTGGCTTGGTATGTTAAAAGCCCCGTCCAAGTTTGGATGCTGTTGAGCCAGGTTATCATTGGCCTCTCTCGTGGATTCACAGCCGGTTTACGTGTTGGCAAACGAACTTTTTCATTGGTCTTCTTCCTGGAATTATATCTTGTACAACCTCGAGACAATCCCCCTTGCTTCCTTACCACTACAAAGACATAATAGACAAAACTAAGGCAACATGCAGTCAAACAGTAAAGATTTTTGCTCACATTGGCCAGCTAATCAGTTCTTTGAAACTGTCCAATATATAGTTATACAGGACAGCCTCAAGAGAACTGATTAGCTGTTCACCCTCTCGCCGCGATGAGGCTGTGAGCATGAGAGGGACAGGCCCCCCTGGACAATTTGACAAGTAAAATTTTAAAACTAAAGTGAAGCTATACAGACGGCTTCCAAAGATATGGTAGGGGATGAAAATGAGACTTATCTTGAATTCAATCCTTTGTTTGACAGGCAGCCAATGAATTCAGTTATTTTAGGTATTTAGTTAGAATTACCGTTAACTGAGAGAACAATGCGACTAAAATAAATTTTATTATTAACATTTCATCCCCCACACAAAAACCGCCGCCGCCGCAGCGCGAAGCTAACGTTGACGTTGGCATTGTGTGAGAAAAAGGGAGCTACTTAAAGCAATACGACTAAAATAAATTTTATTATTAACATTTCATCCCCCACACAAAAACCGCCGCCGCCGCTGCCGTCGAAGACAACGTTGACGTTGGCATTGTGTGAGAAAAAGGGAGCTACTTAAAGTAATACGACTAAAATAAATTTTATTATTAACATTTCATCCCCCACACAAAAACCGCCGCCGTTGCTGCCGTCGAAGACAACGTTGACGTTGGCATTGTGTGAGAAAAATGGAGCTACTTAAAGTAATACGACTAAAATAAATTTTATTATTAACATTTCATCCCCACAAAAAACCGCCGCCGCCGCAGCGCGAAGCTAACGTTGACGTTGGCATTGTGTGAGAAAAGGGAGCTACTTAAAGTAATACGACTAAAATACATTTTATTATTAACATTTCATCCCCCACAAAAACCGCCGCCGCCGCTGCCGTCGAAGACAACGTTTACGTTGGCATTGTGTGAGAAAAAGGAGCTACTTAAAGTAATACGACTAAAATAAATTTTATTATTAACATTTCATCCCCACACAAAACCGCCGCTACCGTCGAAGACAACGTTGACGTTGGCATTGTGTGAAAAAGGGAGCTACTTAAAGTAATACGACTAAAATAAATTTTATTATTAATATTTCATCCCCCACACAAAAACCGCCGCCGCCGCCGCAGCGCGAAGCTAACGTTGACGTTGGCATTGTGTGAAAAAAGGAGCTACTTAAAGTAATACGACTAAAATGAATTTTATTATTAACATTTCATCCCCCCACAAAAACCGCCGCCGCCGCAGCGCGCGAAGCTAACGTTGACGTTGGCATTGTGTGAGAAAAAGGAGCTACTTAAAGTAATACGACTAAAATAAATTTTATTATTAACATTTCATCCCCACACAAAAACCGCCGCCGCCGCCGCCGCAGCGCGAAGCTAACGTTGACGTTGGCATTGTGTGAGAAAAAGGAGCTACTTAAAGTAATACGACTAAAATGAATTTTATTATTAACATTTCATCCCCACACAAAAACCGCCGCCGCCGCAGCGCGAAGCTAACGTTGACGTTGGCATTGTGTGAGAAAAAGGGAGCTACTTAAAGTAATACGACTAAAATAAATTTTATTATTAACATTTCATCCCCCACACAAAAACCGCCGCCGCCGCTGCCGTCGAAGACAACGTTGACGTTGGCATTGTGTGAGAAAAAGGGAGCTACTTAAAGTAATACGACTAAAATAAATTTTATTATTAACATTTCATCCCCCACACAAAAACCGCCGCTGCCGTCGAAGACAACGTTGACGTTGGCATTGTGTGAGAAAAAGGGAGCTACTTAAAGTAATACGACTAAAATAAATTTTATTATTAACATTTCATCCCCCACACAAAAACCGCCGCCGCCGCAGCGAAGCTAACGTTGACGTTGGCATTGTGAGAAAAGGAGCTACTTAAAGTAATACGACTAAAATAAATTTTATTATTAACATTTCATCCCCCCACACAAAACCGCCGCCGCCGCAGCGCGAAGCTAACGTTGACGTTGGCATTGTGAGAAAAAAGGAGCTACTTAAAGTAATACGACTAAAATAAATTTTATTATTAACATTTCATCCCCCACACAAAACCGCCGCCGCCGCAGCGCGAAGCTAACGTTGACGTTGGCATTGTGTGAGAAAAAGGAGCTACTTAAAGTAATACGACTAAAATGAATTTTATTATTAACATTTCATCCCCACACAAAAACCGCCGCCGCCGCAGCGCGAAGCTAACGTTGACGTTGGCATTGTGTGAGAAAAGGAGCTACTTAAAGTAATACGACTAAAATAAATTTTATTATTAACATTTCATCCCCACACAAAACCGCCGCCGCCGCAGCGCGAAGCTAACGTTGACGTTGGCATTGTGTGAGAAAAGGGAGCTACTTAAAGTAATACGACTAAAATAAATTTTATTATTAACATTTCATCCCCCACACAAACAACCGCCGCCTGCAGCAGCGCGAAGCTAACGTTGACGTTGGCATTGTGTGAGAAAAAGGAGCTACTTAAAGTAATACGACTAAAATAAATTTTATTATTAACATTTCATCCCCACACAAAAACCGCCGCCGCCGCAGCGCGAAGCTAACGTTGACGTTGGCATTGTGTGAGAAAAGGAGCTACTTAAAGTAATACGACTAAAATAAATTTTATTATTAACATTTCATCCCCACACAAAAACCGCCGCCGCCGCAGCGCGAAGCTAACGTTGACGTTGGCATTGTGTGAGAAAAAGGAGCTACTTAAAGTAATACGACTAAAATAAATTTTATTATTAACATTTCATCCCCACACAAAAACCGCCGCCGCCGCAGCGCGAAGCTAACGTTGACGTTGGCATTGTGTGAGAAAAAGGGAGCTACTTAAAGTAATACGACTAAAATAAATTTTATTATTAACATTTCATCCCCCACACAAAAACCGCCGCCGCCGCAGCGCGAAGCTAACGTTGACGTTGGCATTGTGTGAAAAAGGAGCTACTTAAAGTAATACGACTAAAATAAATTTTATTATTAACATTTCATCCCCACACAAAAACCGCCGCCGCCGCAGCGCGAAGCTAACGTTGACGTTGGCATTGTGTGAGAAAAAGGAGCTACTTAAAGTAATACGACTAAAATAAATTTTATTATTAACATTTCATCCCCACACAAAAACCGCCGCGCCGCAGCGCGAAGCTAACGTTGACGTTGGCATTGTGTGAGAAAAAGGAGCTACTTAAAGTAATACGACTAAAATAAATTTTATTATTAACATTTCATCCCCCACACAAAAACCGCCGCCGCCGCAGCGCGAAGCTAACGTTGACGTTGGCATTGTGTGAGAAAAAGGGAGCTACTTAAAGTAATACGACTAAAATGAATTTTATTATTAACATTTTCATCCCCACACAAAAACCGCCGCCGCCGCAGCGCGAAGCTAACGTTGACGTTGGCATTGTGTGAGAAAAAGGAGCTACTTAAAGTAATACGACTAAAATGAATTTTATTATTAACATTTCATCCCCACACAAAAACCGCCGCCGCCGCAGCGCGAAGCTAACGTTGACGTTGGCATTGTGTGAGAAAAAGGAGCTACTTAAAGTAATACGACTAAAATAAATTTTATTATTAACATTTCATCCCCACACAAAACCGCCGCCGCCGCAGCGCGAAGCTAACGTTGACGTTGGCATTGTGTGAGAAAAGGAGCTACTTAAAGTAATACGACTAAAATAAATTTTATTATTAACATTTCATCCCCACACAAAAACCGCCGCCGCCGCAGCGCGAAGCTAACGTTGACGTTGGCATTGTGTGAGAAAAAGGAGCTACTTAAAGTAATACGACTAAAATAAATTTTATTATTAACATTTCATCCCCACACAAAAACCGCCGCCGCTGCAGCGCGAAGCTAACGTTGACGTTGGCATTGTGTGAGAAAAAGGAGCTACTTAAAGCAATACGACTAAAATGAATTTTATTATTAACATTTTCATCCCCCACACAAAAACCGCCGCCGCCGCAGCGCGAAGCTAACGTTGACGTTGGCATTGTGTGAGAAAAAGGAGCTACTTAAAGCAATACGACTAAAATGAATTTTATTATTAACATTTCATCCCCACACAAAAACCGCCGCCGCCGCAGCGCGAAGCTAACGTTGACGTTGGCATTGTGTGAAAAAAGGGAGCTACTTAAAGTAATACGACTAAAATAAATTTTATTATTAACATTTCATCCCCACACAAAAACCGCCGCCGCCGCAGCGCGAAGCTAACGTTGACGTTGGCATTGTGTGAGAAAAAGGGAGCTACTTAAAGTAATACGACTAAAATGAATTTTATTATTAACATTTCATCCCCACACAAAAACCGCCGCCGCAGCAGCGAAGCTAACGTTGACGTTGGCATTGTGTGAGAAAAAGGAGCTACTTAAAGTAATACGACTAAAATAAATTTTATTATTAACATTTCATCCCCACACAAAAACCGCCGCCGCCGCAGCGAAGCTAACGTTGACGTTGGCATTGTGTGAGAAAAAGGGAGCTACTTAAAGTAATACGACTAAAATGAATTTTATTATTAACATTTCATCCCCCACACAAAAACCGCCGCCGCCGCAGCGCGAAGCTAACGTTGACGTTGGCATTGTGTGAGAAAAAGGGAGCTACTTAAAGCAATACGACTAAAATGAATTTTATTATTAACATTTCATCCCCCACACAAAAACCGCCGCCGCCGCTGCCGTCGAAGACAACGTTGACGTTGGCATTGTGTGAGAAAAAGGGAGCTACTTAAAGTAATACGACTAAAATAAATTTTATTATTAACATTTCATCCCCCACACAAAAACGGCCGCCGCCGCCGCCGAAGACAACGTTGACGTTGGCATTGTGTGAGAAAAAGGGAGCTACTTAAAGTAATACGACTAAAATAAATTTTATTATTAACATTTCATCCCCCACACAAAAACCGCCGCCGCCGCCGAAGACAACGTTGACGTTGGCATTGTGTGAGAAAAAGGGAGCTACTTAAAGAGACCGCATTACTAATTAATAATCATACTTACATATAAATTATTATTCAGTTTCGATAACTTTTCTATTACTTAACTTTTCAACTTTATTCTATTACAGTTATAACATAAGTTATTAATCACTTTTCAGTTACAGTTAAAGTTACAGTGAACTGACATTTTTAACAGTTATTCGGTGTTTTCAGTTACCGTTATTGTTAACTTGAAGAACACTGGTAATTAAATACTTGATTTTTTAGAAAGATTGTAATGCCACCGAAATCAAAATACACTACTTTGCTGGGAGTTTCCTAGTTTAACTCAAAATACAGAAGTATCCCTTCCTGGTCCTCCTGTAATATCCAACATAAGCATCAGCATGCACAATATAAATACAGATATATAATAGTATAAATATAAATATATCTTAGTATAATTCAATCACAAGCAGAAGCAACTATTATAGCAACAGTGATGCTCATGGTGGGTGTTACTAGGGGCCTACTTAACTACCCTAAAACAACATAAACAATATACAAACTATAGCACCAAGCAAAATCACACAAGGTATAAAGAGGCACAAAGGTACCTTTGGAATAGGCTAAAGTCAGGGTTGTTGGGGAAGAGGAGAGAAGGCCATGGTTTTTAGAGGGTGGGAGGGCAGGTAGGGTTGGTGGGGAGGGGAGGGCAGATCCACTCGAAGCTCTTTGTGATTCTGTCTTTGTCCCATGAAGACGAAGCACCTATACCTGTAACCTACAATACCACTAAGTAAAATACAAAAGGGTGCACCCTGAAAAACTGTACAGAATTAACAAATTAACAATACAAGAAACAAACTCGGTACATTGAATAGAGACAAACCTAAAAACAAAAATACGGCCGTCGGAGAAAAATACAAAAACTTAGCGCCTTTGCACCGAAACCTATGCCAGCTGGAAAAAGCCGAATCTACGCTCTGCAAAAAGAACAAATACAATGACAACAACAATGAAAAACAACAACAACAAAATCCCCAGTATACATCACTGGCCATCCAATGAATGGGGGGAGGGAAGATTAGGTTGTCAGGGGGAGGAGGGAAGGGCAGGTAGGGTTGGTGGGGAAAGGAGGGCAGGTTGGCTCAAACTCTTTGTGATTCCAGTTGATGCACCTATTCTATTCTACACTATCCAAACCTCATTACCCATGCAGAGCAGGACAGTATAACCTGAAATCAGAAACCTGAAAACCATTCAAATATATTAATGCTTTGAAAGTCATTGAATTATTTACTAATGTATTGCAGAGAGAAAAAGATATATATATATATATATATATATATATATATATATATATATATATATATAAGCAAATGAAATAACATATTGGGTGAAAAACTTAGGCTGAAATGGAGCTGATGATCATCCTTTGAGGTCTTCACAGTTCCTGTAACTACTATTAACAGCAAAATCACGTAGGCCCTAACATAATGTCAATGAAAACTATATTATTTAGAAATGAAAAACAAATCAATCAATGAAACAATCAATGAATCTATCAATGAAACAATCAAAGAAACAATCAATGAAACAATCAATGAATCTATCTATTTATCTACTAGCTATAGCTATTCAGCAAAATTCAAGAGTCTGCATTAAGTTAGTAATATATTTTTATATATATATAATATTTAATTACACTACCTAGTTAATGCTACTTATCGCAGCATTAGTATAGCATTCCAAAGATTGCCATATTAAAGTATTATAGACTATGCAAGTATTACTTTAAATTAACCATACAATATTATAAGACTATCCAAGAGACTGCCTTACTTACATTAAGTAATACCTATGTACTTCAATATCCTAATTAAATTAGATTATGACATTCAGCGTTTAACCATTTTAATATCCCTGAAATAATCAGAAACTAGATAAAATTTAGGACACATTCAAAGAGGTTCTTGCAAATGTCTTCTGAATACTTTAATTGTACTTGAAACTCTGTACCTAAGCCTGTCCCTATCTGGAACATTTTAATTTTTCTTGTAAATTGTGTAACTTTCTTTGTGAAGCAGGAAACTCTGTACTTAAGCCTGTCTGTAGGCTTATCTGTGACATTTTATTTTTTCTTGTAAATTGTGTAACTCTCTTTGTGAGATATGATTTAGACCTTCGAAGGATTTTGCAGGTTTTGAAGCACTTGAGCCGCAGACGCAATGTAGGCCTATTAAATTTTAACTTGACATGTTATAGACATTCGCAATTACCATCCGTGAATATGTCCTGGGCCAAATCTTCCCCAAAAACATTACACTGAATGTCACAATAGGGACCCATCTTACCCACCTACCACTAAATCAGGGGTGCACAACCTTTTAAGGACGAAGGGCCACATTTTTCGGTCCCAAGACTCCGCGGGCCACATGCGCTTTTTCCAATGCAGAAGGAAGTGGTACGTTGACAGTAACCGTTAATAACAATATTTAATATGGTTATGGATAAAATCTATTTCGATAGGACTAATGGAATTAATAGAATTTCTGATGAATACAATCAATCCAGTATGAAAAAATGGAATTGAAATGATTAGTACTGTAATTTAAATGTAGAATTAAAGGTTAAGGCCTTGTTAATAAAAAATACTATGACCATGTTCTACTATGACCATGTTCAAAATTTTATTAATTCATAAAATTAAAAAAAAAGGTCGATCGCCTTTTTTATAGCCAGTGGAGTTGTTAAGACTGAACGTCTTTAACAATCTTATTCATATTTTGTGGTAGTTCAGTGAGGTCACTTGTTGCAACTTTCAAAACCGAGCACTCAACCTGAACCTTAGAATATTTTCGTTCAATTTCATTACAGAAAATGTTTGTTCACATAAGTAAGTGCTTCCAAATAGTCTCGAGGGCTTTAAAATGGCCCGAAGGCTTTATTGCTTTCATATTTTTGGCGCTGCAGAATAAGTCATTCGTTCCAAGGGTCTAAGTCGCCATCAGTTCAAGTTATTTATAGAAGAGGCTGGGGCCTCTTACCATGACATACCATATTACACACAATACACAGATGTGAGAGAGCAGAGGACGAATTTTAGAATGCTTTGTTGAACTGATAGCAGAAATTCGTGACTTTCAGCAAGGGCATAATAATAATAAATAATAATAACAAGGTTAAAAGTGTAGCGCTAATATGAAAGCAAGAACCTTCGGGGCCACTTTAAAGCCTTCGGGGCCACTTTCCATTGAAATCCTGGAAACGTCCGCGGGCCACAAAAATCGCCGGCAGGCCACCAGTGGCCCGCGGGCCACGGGGTTGTGCACCCTGCACTAAAATGAACTAGGGGCCCTACCTATATTAAATGACAGTCTCGCGGCACTTAGTATTACTGTATATGGCAACCCCTAGAATGCTCACACCTAGCTGCGATAAGCCTTAACTGCTTAATCTAAATAATATTACTAGTCCTAATATTATGTTATATAAAATGCAGACTTTTAAAAATTGCCGAATACCTACAACCATTGTTGCCTAACCAGGGTAAATGACTAAGTCCAAATTAAGTGCCTAAAACTCTACCCGTGTGACAGTTTGCAACTGTCAAAACACCAACTTACAACACCACGACCTTAATTATCTAGAATTTTCGACAAATTCTAGATTATTCAAACCTCGAAGACGTTCGTCGAAATCGACCTCTTCTGACACGCTTCTAGACAAAGAAAGAATGCGAACGAGTCGGAAGTTCGGAACGACGTTTGGTTCAATGAAGGGTTCAATTTGCGGGGAATTTTGCGCGTACATTTAATGGACTAGGGTACCAACCAATCACAATGCTTAAAATTTCATTTAGCGTCTTTCGTAGGGTCGGAAAGGATTGCCACGGTCATGTAGGACGAATCTAACTCAAAGTAGACAAATTGGGCGTATCTACTGGGGGGGAGGGGCACGTGAGACTGGTCGGAGATCGAGCAAAACTGATTAAATTTTATCGCTATTTGGCCACTGGCCCACTGCAGTTACAACTAATGGTCTTGCCGTCTTAGGAAAATTCTTCCAGAAACGTTACTTTAAATGCTTTCTCAAAGGTTCTCTTTCATGTAACTCTAGCTACGCCACTGGTAGTCCGTAAATAGCCCGCGTGTTTATTTTCCGTAAACCGGCAGAAGGTGTATGAATATGAATCGCGTGACTGCGCCTGTGGTTAATCAGGCCGATGGGTTAATCTACTCACACGTGACCTGACTACAGTAATGAATATTCATATTCATGTGACTTATGCACGAAACTTAGCGCAATAAGCAGGCGCAGTCACGCGATTCATAAATATTCATAAACCTGCCGGTTTACGGGAAGTATACACGCGGGCCGTTGTAACAGCGATATTTTTATAGCCTAAATACAATTTTTAAATAAAAATTTTAAATATATTTTTATGTCGTTGGATACTACTCGTCGATACCTTTCCAACAGTATAAGTTTTTCTAATATAAACCGTCTAGAAGGGGTTCAGGTGGCTTCCCACGGTTTTACCCGATGGTTGATATGACAATAGAAGTGGCAGCGCCTGGATTTTGGAGATGGGGAAGCGGCGGTACTTGACGTGTATAAACCTATCAGCGGATTCGATATTCAGATATTCGCACATTCGCACCATAGAGATGTCCAATAGCCTAAACATAACTTCGTAATACAATTAATTATTTCTATATATTTTAATATCTGCCTATTTATCCGGCGAGTGCTAGGCCTCTGGGTTCTACCACTCCAATATTGGGTCAATATCTCTTCCAGATCAAAAGTGCTGGGCCATTTAGACATTCACCAATGCTTTTTAATAGCCTAAAAATTGATACTCGGTAAATTAATTTTTTATGCAACTTTTTAAAATTTAGCCTATATCCACTCCGAGTGCTAGCCCTCTGGGCTCTACCCCTCAAATATTAAGTCAATATCTCTTGCGGGTCAAAAGTGCTGGGCCATTTAGACATTCGCCAATGCTATTTAATAGCCTAAAAATTCATACATGGTAAAATAATTTTTTATGCAACATTTTAAAATTTTGCCTATATCTTCGCCGAGTGCTAGCCCTCTGGGCTCTACCCCTCCAATATTGAGTCAATGTCTCTTCGAAGTCAAAAGTGCTGGGCTATTTAGACATCTGCCACAGGGTAAAATAATTTTTTATGCAACATTTTAAAATTCTGCCTATATCTACACCGAGTGCTAGCCCTCAGGGCTCTACCGCTCCAATATTGAGTCAATATCTCTTCCAGGTCAAAAGTGCTGGGCCTTAGTTCCTAGGTTCCTAAGTTCCTTTGTTACTTAGTTCCTAAGTTCCTTAGTTCCTAAGTTCCTAAGAACCTTAGTTCCTAAGTTCCCAAGTTCCTACGTTCCTTAGTACCTTAGTTCCTAAGTTCATTAGTTCCTAAGTTCCTTAGTTCCTAAGTTCCTTAGTTCCTGAGTTCCTTAGTTACTTCGCTCCTTCGTTCATTAGTTACTAAGTTCCTAAGTTTTTTAGTTCTTTAGTTCCTTAGTTTCTAATTTCCTTAGTTCCTAAGTTCCTAAGTTCTTGCGTTCCTAAGTTCCCTAGTTCCTATGTTCCTTAGTTCCTAAGTTCTTTAGTTCCTAAGTTCCTAAGTTACTTAATTACTAGGTTCCTACGTTCCTTCGTTCCTTAGTTCCTTAGTTCTTAAGTTCGTTATTTCCTAAGTTCCTAAGTTCCTTAGTTCCTAAGTTCCTTATTTCCTAGGTTCCTAAGTTCCTTAGTTCCTAAGTTTCTTAGTTCCTAAGTTCCTTAGTTCCTAAGTTCTTTATTTCCTAAGTTCCTTAGTTTTTAAGTTCCTTAGTTCCTTCGCTCCTTCGTTCATTAGTTACTAAGTTCTTAAGTTTTTTAGTTCCTTAGTTCCTAAGTTCCTTAGTTTCTAATTTCTTTAGTTCCTAAGTTCCTACGTTCCTTCGTTCCTAAGATTCTAAGTTCCTTAGTTCCTAAGTTCCTTAGTTCTTAACTTCCTTAGTTCCTTACTTCCTAATTTACTTAGTTCCTAGGTTGCTAAGTTCCTAAGTTCCTTAGTTCTTAAGTTCCTTATTTCCTAAATTCCTAAGTTCCTAAGTTCCTTAGTTCCTAAGTTCCTTAGTTCCTAAGTTCCTTAGTTCCTAAGTTCCTAAGTCCCTTAGTTCCTAAGGTCCTAAGTTCCTTAGTTCTTAAGTTCCTTAGTTCCTTTGCTCCTTCGTTCATTAGTTACTAAATTCCTAAGTTTTTTAGCTCCTTAGTTCCTAAGTTCCTTAGTTTCTAATTTTTTAGTTCCTAAGTTCCTATGTTCCTTCGTTCCTAAAATCCTAAGTTCCTTAGTTCCTAAGTTACTTAGTTCTTAAGTTACTTAGTTCCTAGGTTCCTACGTTCCTTAGTTCTTAAGTTCCTTATTTCCTAAGTCCTAAGTTCTTTAGTTCCTAAGTTCCTTAGTTCTTAAGTTACTAAGTTCCTAATTATCTAAGTTCCTAAGTTCCTTAGTTCCTGAGTTCTTTAGTTACTTCGCTCCTTCGTTCAATAGTTACTAAGTTCCTAAGTTTTTTAGTTCTTTAGTTCCTTAGTTTCTAATTTCCTTAGTTCCTAAGTTCCTAAGTTATTACGTTCCTTAGTTCCTAAGTTCCTAAGTTGCTAAGTTTCTTAGTTCCTACGTTCCTAAGTTCCTTAGTTCCTAAGTTCCTTAGTTCCTAAGTTCCTAAGTTCCTTAGTTCCTAAGTTCCTAAGTTACCTAATTCCTAGGTTACTTAATTCCTAGTTTCCTAAGTTCCTAAGTTCCTTAGTTCCTTAGTTCTTAAGTTCGTTATTTCCTAAGTTCCTTCGTTCCTTAGTTCCTAAGTTGCTAAGTTCTTTAGTTCCTAAGTTCCTTAGTTCCTAAGTTCCTAAGTTCCTTAGTTCCTAAGTTCCTTAGTTCCTAAGTTCCTTAGTTCCTAAGTTCCTTATTTCCTAAGTTCTTTCGTTACTAAGTTCCTAAGTTTTTAGTTCCTTAGTTCATAAGTTCCTTAGTTTCTAATTTCCTTAGTTCCTAAATTCCTACGTTCCTTTGTTCCTAAGTTCCTTAGTTCCTTAGTTCCTAAGTTCCTTAGTTCCTAAGTTCCTTAGTTCCTCAGTTATTAAGTTCCTTAGTTCCTAAGTTCCTTAGTTTCCTAAGTTCCTTAGTTCCTAAGTTCCTAAGTTCCTTAGTTCTAGTTCTTAAGTTCCTTAGTTCCTAAGTTCCTAAGTTCCTTATTTTTTAAGTTCCTTAGTTCCTAAGTTCCTAGTTCCTAAGTTCCTTAGTTCCTAAGTTCCTTAGTTCCTAAGTTCCTTAGTTCCTAAGTTCCTAAGTTCCTTAGTTTTTAGTTCCTAATTCCTTAGTTCCTAAGTTCCTTAGTTTCTAATTTCCTTAGTTCCTAAGTTCCTTAGTTCCTAAGTTCCTAAGTTCCTAAGTTCCTTAGTTCCTAAGTTCCTTAAGTTCTTAAGTTCCTTAGTTCCTAGTTTCCTAAGTTCCTTAGTTCCTAAGTTCTAAGTTCCTAAGTTCCTTAGTTCCTAAGTTCCTAAGTTCCTAAGTTCCTAAGTTCTTTAGTTCTTCAGTTCCTAAGTTTCTAAGTTCCTAAGTTCCTTAGTTCCTAAGTTCCTTAGTTCCTAAGTTTCTTAGTTCTAAGTTTAAGTTCCTAAGTTCCTAAGTTCCTAAGTTCCTTAGTTCCTAAGTTCCTAAGTTCCTAAGTTCCTAAGTTCCTTAGTTTCTAAGTTCCTTAGTTCCTAAGTTCCTTAGTTCCTAAGTTCCTTAGTTCCTAAGTTCCTAAGTTCCTAAGTTCCTAAGTTCCTAAGTTCTTTAGTTCCTAAGTTCTTTAGTTTTTAAGTTCCTAAGTTCCTAAGTTTCTTTTAGTTCCTAAGTTCTTTTTTCCTAAGTTCTTTAGTTCCTAAGTTCCTAAGTTCCTAAGTTCCTTAGTTCTTTAAGTTCCTAAGTTAGTTCCTTAGTTCCTAAGTTTCTTAGTTCCTAAGTTCTAGTTTTTTAGTTCCTAAGTTCCTAAGTTCCTTAGTTCCTTAGTTCCTAAGTTCCTAAGTTCCTAAGTTCCTAAAGTTCCTAAGTTCCTTAGTTCCTTAGTTCCTAAGTTCTTAGTTCCTAAGTTCCTTAGTTCCTAAGTTCCTAAGTAGTTCCTTAGTTCCTAAGTTCCTTAGTTCCTAAGTTCCTTAGTTCCTAAGTTCCTAAGTTCCTTAGTTCCTAAGTTCCTAAGTTCCTTAGTTCCTAAGTTCCTTAGTTCCTAAGTTCCTAAGTTCCTAAAGTTCCTAAGTTCCTTAGTTCCTAGTTCTTAAGTTCCTTATTTCCTAAGTTCCTAAGTTCCTTAGTTCCTAAGTTCCTTAGTTCCTAAGTTCCTTAGTTCCTAAGTTCCTAAGTTCCTAAGTTTAGTTCTAAGTTCCTTAGTTCCTAAGTTCCTAAGTTCCTTAGTTCCTAAGTTCCTTAGTTCCTAAGTTCCTTAGTTCCTAAGTTCCTAGTTCCTAAGTTCCTAAGTTCCTAAGTTCCTAAGTTTTTTAGTTCTAAGTTCCTAAGTTCCTTAGTTCCTAGTTCCTTAGTTCCTTAGTTCCTAAGTTCCTAAGTTCCTTAGTTCCTAAGTTCCTTAGTTCCTTAGTTCCTAAGTTCCTAAGTTCCTAAGTTTAGTTCCTTAGTTCCTAAGTTCCTTTAGTTCCTAAGTTCCTAAGTTCCTAAGTTCCTTAGTTCCTTAGTTCCTAGTTCCTAAGTTCCTAAGTTCCTTAGTTCCTAAGTTCCTAAGTTCCTTAGTTTCCTAAGTTCCTATAGTTCCTTAGTTCCTAAGTTCCTTAGTTCCTTAGTTCTAAGTTCCTAAGTTCCTTAGTTCCTTAAGTTCCTAAGTTTCTAAGTTCCTAAGTTCCTAAGTTCCTTAGTTCCTAAGTTCCTAAGTTCCTTAGTTCCTTAGTTTCTAAGTTCCTAAGTTCCTTAGTTCCTAAGTTCCTTAGTTTCCTTAGTTCCTAAGTTCCTAAGTTCTTAGTTCCTAAGTTAGTTCCTTAGTTCCTAAGTTCCTTAGTTCCTAAGTTCCTAAGTTTTAGTTCCTAAGTTCCTAAGTTCCTAAGTTTCTTAGTTCCTAAGTTCCTTAGTTCCTATAGTTCCTAAGTTCCTTAGTTCCTTAGTTCCTAAGTTTCTTAAGTTCCTTAGTTCCTAAGTTCCTAAGTTTTAAGTTCCTTAGTTCCTAAGTTCCTAAGTTCCTAATTTCCTAAGTTCCTAAGTTCCTTAGTTTCCTAAGTTCCTAAGTTCCTAAGTTCCTTAGTTTCTAAGTTCCTTAGTTCCTAAGTTCCTTAGTTCCTAAGTTCCTTAAGTTAATTTCTTAGTTCCTAAGTTCCTTAGTTCCTAAGTTCCTTAGTTCCTAAGTTCCTAAGTTCCTTTAGTTCCTTAGTTCCTTAGTTCTAAGTTCCTAAGTTCCTAAGTTCCTAAGTTCCTTAGTTCCTAAGTTAAGTCCTATTTAGTTCCTAAGTTCCTAAGTTCCTAAGTTCCTAAGTTCCTTAGTTCCTAAGTTCCAGTTTAGTTCCTAAGTTAAGTTTCCTTAGTTCCTAAGTTCCTTAGTTCCTAAGTTCCTAAGTTCCTAAGTTCCTAAGTTCCTTAGTTCCTAAGTTCTAAGTTAAGTTCCTTATTTAAGTTCCTAAGTTCCTTAGTTCCTAAGTTCTTTAGTTCCTAAGTTCCTTAGTTCTTAAGTTCCTTAGTTCCTAAGTTCTAAGTTCCTTAGTTCCTAGTTCCTAAGTCCTAAGTTCCTTAGTTCCTAAGTTCCTTAGTTCTTAAGTTCCTAAGTTCCTTAGTTCCTAAGTTCCTTAGTTCCTTAAGTTCCTTAGTTCCTAAGTTCCTAAGTTTTCTAAGTTCCTAAGTTCCTAAGTTCCTAAGTTCCTAAGTTCCTTAGTTCCTAAGTTTCTAAGTTCCTTAGTTCCTAAGTTCCTAAGTTCCTTAGTTCTTTAAGTTCCTAAGTTCCTTTAGTTTTAGTTTAAGTTCCTTAGTTCCTAAGTTCCCTAAGTTTCCTTAAGTTCCTAAGTTCCTAGTTCCTAAGTTCCTAAGTTCCTAAGTTCCTAAGTTCCTTAGTTCCTAAGTTCCTTAGTTCTAAGTTCCTAAGTTTCCTTAGTTCCTAAGTTCCTAAGTTCCTTAGTTTTTAAGTTCCTTAGTTCCTAAGTTCCTAAGTTCCTTAGTTCCTAAGTTCCTTAGTTCCTTAGTTCCTAAGTTCTAAGTTCTAAGTTCCTTAGTTCCTAAGTTCCTAAGTTCCTAAGTTCCTTAGTTCCTAAGTTTCCTAGTTAGTTCCTTAGTTCCTTTAAGTTCCTAGTTCCTAAGTTCCTAAGTTTCCTTAGTTCCTAAGTTCCTTAGTTCTTAAGTTAGTTCCTTAGTTCCTAAGTTCCTAAGTTCTTTAGTTTCTAAGTTCCTAAGTTCCTTAGTTTCTAAGTTCCTAAGTTCCTCAGTTCCTAAGTTCCTAAGTTCCTAAGTTCCTTAGTTCCTAAGTTCCTTAGTTCCTAAGTTCCTAAGTTCCTAAGTTCCTAAGTTCCTAAGTTCCTAAGTTCCTAAGTTCCTAAGTTCCTTAGTTCCTAAGTTCCTTAGTTCCTAAGTTCCTTAGTTCCTAAGTTCCTCAGTTCCTTAGTGCTTAAGTTCCTAAGTTCCTAAGTTCCTTAGTTCCTAAGTTTCTAAGTTCCTAAGTTCCTAAGTTCCTTAGTTTAAGTTCCTAAGTTCCTAAGTTCCTAAGTTCCTTAGTTCTAAGTTCCTTAGTTCCTTAGTTCCTTAAGTTCCTTAGTTCCTTAAGTTCCTAAGTTCCTAAGTTCCTTAGTTCCTAAGTTCCTTAGTTCCTAAGTTCCTTAGTTCTTAAGTTTTAGTTCCTAAGTTCCTAAGTTCCTAAGTTCCTAAGTTCCTTAGTTCCTAAGTTCTAAGTTCCTAAGTTCCTTAGTTCCTTAAGTTCCTTAGTTCCTAAGTTCCTAAGTTCAAGTTCCTAAGTTCCTTAGTTCCTTAGTTCCTAAGTTCCTTAGTTCCTAAGTTCCTAAGTTTCCTTAGTTCTAGTTCCTAGTTTCTAAGTTTTTAGTTCCTAAGTTCCTTAGTTCCTAAGTTCCTAAGTTCCTTAGTTCCTAAGTTCCTTAGTTCTAAGTTCCTAAGTTCCTAAGTTCCTAAGTTCCTTAGTTCCTAAGTTCCTAAGTTCTAAGTTCCTTAGTTCCTAAGTTCCTAAGTTCTTAAGTTCCTAAGTTCCTAAGTTTCCTAGTTCCTAAGTTCCTTAGTTCCTAATTTTCTAAGTTCCTAAGTTCTAAGTTCCTTAGTTCTTAAGTTTTTAGTTCCTAAGTTCCTTAGTTCCTAAGTTCCTAAGTTCCTTAGTTCCTAAGTTCCATAGTTCCTAAGTTCCTTAGTTTCTTAGTTCCTAAGTTCCTAAGTTCCTAAGTAGTTCCTAAGTTCCTAGTTAAGTTTTTAGTTCCTAAGTTCCTAAGTTCCTTAGTTTCTAAGTTCCTAAGTTCCTAAGTTCCTTAGTTCCTAAGTTCCCTAAGTTCTTTAGTTCCTAAGTTCCTAAGTTAGTTCCTTAGTTCCTAAGTTCCTTAGTTAGTTCCTAAGTTCCTAAGTTCCTAACTTCCTAAGTTACTTAGTTCCTAGGTTCCTAAGTTCCTTAGTTCTTAAGTTCCTTATTTCCTAAATTCCTAAGTTCCTTATTTTTTAATTTCCTTAGTTCCTAAGTTCCTACGTTCCTTCGTTCCTAAGATCCTAATTTCCTTAGTTCCTAAGTTCCTTAGTTCTTAAGTTACTTAGTTCCTAGTTTCTTAAGTTCCTAAGTTCCTTCGTTCCTTAGTTCTTAAGTTCCTTATTTCCTAAGTTCCTAAGTTCTTTAGTTCCTAAGTTCCATAGTTCTTCAGTTCCTAAGTTCGTTACTTCCTAAGTTCCTTCGTTCCTCAGTTCCTTAGTTCTTAAGTTCCTAAGTTCCTTAGTTCCTAAGTTCCTTAGTTCCTAAGTTCCTAAGTTCCTTAGTTCCTTAGTTCCTAAGTTCCTTAGTTTCTAAGTTCCTTAGTTCCTAAGTTCCTTAGTTTTTAAGTTCCTAAGTTCCTTAGTTTCTAAGTTCCTTATTTCCTAAGTTCTTTAGTTCCTAAGTTCCTTAGTTCCTAAGTTACTTAGTTCCTTAGTTCCTAAGTTCCTTTTTTCCTAAGTTCCATAGTTCCTAAGTTCCTTAGTTCCTAAGTTCATTAGTTCCTTTGCTCCTTCGTTCATTAGTTAGTAAATTCCTAAGTTTTTTAGGTCCTTAGTTCCTAAGTTCCTTAGTTTCTAATTTCCTTAGTTCCTAAGTTCCTTAGTTCCTAAGTTCCTAAGTTCCTAAGTTCTAAGTTCTTAGTTCCTAAGTTCTTAGTTCCTTTTTTAAGTTTTCCTTAGTTCTTAGGTTCCTAAGTTCCTTCGTTGCTTAGTTCTTAAGTTCCTTATTTCCTAAGTCCTAAGTTCTTTAGTTCCTAAGTTCCTTAGTTCTTAAATTCCTAATTATCCAAGTTCCTTAGTTCCTAAGTTCCTTAGTTCCTAAGTTCCTAAGTTCCTTAGTTCCTAAGTTCCTAAGTTCCTAGTTCCTAAGTTCCTAAGTTCCTTAGTTCCTAAGTTCCTTAGTACCTTAGTTCCTAAGTTCCTTAGTTCCTAAGTTCCTTAGTTCCGAAGTTCCTAAGTTCCTAATTATCTCAGTTCCTAAGTTCCTTTGTTCCTAAGTTCCTTAGTTCCTGAGTTCCTTAGTTCCTTCGCTCCTTCGTTCATTAGTTACTAAGTTCCTAAGTTTTTTAGTTCTTTAGTTCCTTAGTTTCTAATTTCCTTAGTTCCTAAGTTCCTAAGTTCTTACGTTCCTTCGTTCCTTAGTTCCTTAGTTCCTAAGTTCCTTATTTCCTAAGTTCCTTAGTTCCTAAGTTCTTTCGTTCCTTAGTTCCTATGTGTCTTAGTTCCTAAGTATTTAGGTTCCTAAGTTCCTAAGTTGCTTAGTTCCTAAGTTCCTTCTTTCCTAAGTTCCTTAGTTCTTAAGTTCCTAAGTTCCTTAGTTCCTAGGTTCCTAAATTACTTCTTTCCTTAGTTCCTTCGTTCCTTATTTCCTAAGTTCTTTGGTTCCTTAGTTCCTAAGTTCCTTAGTTCCTTAGTTCCTAAGTTCCTAATTTCCATAGTTCCTAAGTTCCTTAGTTCCTTCGCTCCTTTGTTCATTAGTTACTAAGTTCCTAAGTTTTTTAGTTCCTTAGTTCCTAAGTTCCTTAGATTCTAGTTTCCTTAGTTCCTTTGTTGCTACGTTCCTTCGTTCCTAAGATCCTTATTTCTTTCGTTCCTTAGTTCCTTAGTTCCTAAGTGCCTTAGTTCCTAAGTTCCTTAGTTCCTTAGTTCCTAAGTTCCTTAGTTCCTAAGTTCCTTAGTTCCTAAGTTCCTTAGTTTCTTAGTTCCTAAGTTCCCAATTTCCTAAGTTTAGTTCCTTAGTTCCTAAGTTCCTAAGTTCCTTAGTTCCTAAGTTCGTTAGTTCCTTAGTTCCTACGTTCCTTAGTTCCTAAGTTCCTTAGTTCCTTAGTTCCTTAGTTCCTAAGGTCTTTAGTTCCTAAGTTCCTAAGTTCCTTAGTTCCTAAGTTCCTTAGTTCCTAAGTTCCTTAGTTCCTAAGTTCCTTAGTTTCTTAGTTCCTAAGTTCCCAATTTCCTTCGTTCCTTAGTTCCTAAGTTCCTAAGTTCCTTAGTTCCTAAGTTCGTTAGTTCCTTAGTTCCTACGTTCCTTAGTTCCTAAGTTCCTTAGTTCCTTAGTTCCTTAGTTCCTAAGGTCTTTAGTTCCTAAGTTCCTAAGTTCCTTAGTTGCTTAGTTCCTAAGTTCATTCGTTCCTTTTGACGTGTAAGAGATATTGACTCAATATTGGAGGGGTACAGCCCAGAGGGCTAGCACTCGGTGTAGATATAGGCAGAATTTTAAAAAGTTGCATAGAAAATTAGTTTACCCTGTATGAATTTTTAGGCTATGAAAAAGCATTGGCGAATGTCTAAATGGCCTAGCACTTTTGACCCGCAAGAGATATTGACTCAATATTGGAGGGGTAGAGCCCAGAGGGCTAGCACTCGGTGTAGATATAGGCAGAATTTTAAAATGTTGCATAAAAAATTAATTTACCAAGTATGACTTTTTAGGCTATTAAATAGCATTGGCGAATGTCTAAATGGCCCAGCACTTTTGACCCGCAAGAGATATTGACTTAATATTGTAGGGGTAGAGCCCAGAGGGCTAGCACTCGGTGTAGATATAGGCAGAATTTTAAAAAGTTGCATAGAAAATTATGTTACCCTGTATGAATTTTTAGGCTATTAAATAGTATTGGCGAATGTCTAAATGGCCCAGAACTTTTGACCCTCAAGAGATATTGACTTAATATTTTAGGGGTAGAGCTTAGAGGGCTAGCACTCGGTGTAGATATAGGCAGATATTAAAATATATTAGAAATATTTAATTGTATGGCGAAGTTATGTTTAGGCTATTTGGCATCTCTATGGAGCGAATGTGCGACTATCTGAATATCGAATCCGCTGCTAGCTTTATAGACGTCGGTACTTGTCGGTTATTTCACCACCAACCGTGGGCTTTGCCGGGTCACGTAGTTTAATTCACCACCATCAGAAACTCTCACCAGAAAGTCTTTCTAAGGCAGAGGCAGAGACATAAACTTATTAAGACTAAGAGTAAAACTACCTGACTCTAACCCTAACCATCTTAAGAAAACTATTGACTGTGAATTAACTATTCCGGTCGGATTGATTTTGAGTACTTAGCGACAAACTTGTATTGGTGGTGAATTAAAAGTTGGTGGTGAAATAACCGAGAAGTACCGAGGCAGCTTATTTTAGAGCAGAAATTGTCTCTTCGGTCGTTTTGGAGGAGACTGAGCAGGTATTTTGGGAGGGCTCAACTACATTTAGCTTATTATTACTATAGGGTCATTAGCCATTGTATCATTATTTCATTATCAATTTGTCTTTCAGGAGGCATTTTCTTGTTGGAGTTTGTGTTCCCGCCCACCAGCAACTAAAATGGGTATGTTTCTTTGATAATTATTCATGAATTTTTTAATTATTTCTGACTATTTCCGTTTGGCCTTCAGGACATTTGCTTCAGAACTGTTCATATTGTACAAAATTGATTGTAGCTTGCTCTGAATACTAATGGTAACGTAACGCTGAGCATGGCTGCATGGAGTCCAGAACTTAATCATACTTAGGCTCCTGGCTCTAAGCCATGAGCTCATCCATATAGTACGTACACAAAAAAGATCTATTTTCAATCTCCCCATTGCACACACTGTACTTATGCAAAATCTCCAATATCCACCCTCTCAGTGCGTACGTACTATATGGATGGACCCTAGATGACCATACTGCTATTATGCAACTGCTAATTATTTGGGGCGGGAAGTTAAGCAGAGTGGTAACAACGCTTGGTGATGGAGCAGGAGGTCGTGGGTTCGAGTCCCGCAGGAGCCCTAAAGGTCGACTCAGCCTTTTTCGTGGTGGTAAAATGAGGAGCAGTGGTAAAAATCCCTGCGATAAGTCAAACAGGTACGCCACGCGATACACTAGCCCCATATCCTTGGCATTGCATGCATTGCTGAGGGCTATAGCAACGGAGGTCAGCGCTGCCCTATGAACCAGCAAGGTTCAGGAAGGACTTTGACTTTTTGACTTTTTGAAAAGTTGAAATCAGAAAATTATTGTCACATTTGGCGCAGTTGTGTTGGTCAAGCTATGCAACACCGTGTGTTTTCAAATTTTGACTGATGTTTGCTGCATTTGATTGTTACCACCACAGGTTTATGTTTCCTTTCAGACCAGACGCTGACAATCGAGGAAAAGGTTCGACTGGCGCAGGCATCCAAAGAACGGCTGGAACATCATCGACAGATATGACAAGGTAAGTCTGCTTCGTCTTGGGGCTCATCCATATAGTACATACACAAAAAGGCATATTTTAGCTTCTTCCCCGTTTGCACACCGTACATATGCAAAGTCTAAATCCCTCCCTCAGTGCATACGTACTATATGGATGGACCATTATCTAGCTCGTTAATCGCAAATGCGACTGTGGCAGCACTTTTATTGATGATGATAATGATTATGCTGATGATGATCAGTGATGATCATGAGCGTTTTTATGAGTCTGATGCTTGTTGTGGGGTATGTTTAGATCTGCTATGCTATTTCTATGCTAGTGCTAGTACTGGTACTTCTTTAGCTGCTATCCCCTTTCACAGTACAGTTCAGCTACTGCTACTGGTACTTTAGTAGAGCTGCTGCATTACCTGTGGCTTGGAATCTTATGATTGTCAGACGAAGGGTGTGTCAGTGTCAATGCGTGGCCAATTACCTGTATTTCTCAGGATCCTAAGACCCTGCCGTCTGCTGGTAAGAGGTGGATGTGAGGTGGAGTGGTGTGTGGAAAGGTTAAGCCAATGAATCCTAAGTGTGTTTATACTACTGAGCTGTTGTCTGTGCACAGAGAATTGGATATTCTGATATTTTCATGCAGTGGATGGAGGCTTTGGTGAATAAACTTGGATGAAAACGTGGGGGAGGGGCCAAGCTCTATGCCGTTTCCCTCCCCATGGTAGCCTCAAAAAAGTTGGCGGGGAGGGGCGGGTGGCTTGAGCCTTGAGGCCTAATAGAAGTTTACACCCATGGATGGAGCCGTTTTCCAGTGTTAGCTCTCTGCAGTTTCATTATTTTGGTCTTTGAGTATAATATGATATGAATTGACTTACTGGTAGTAGTCACATCTAAAGTAAAATAAAATTTAATGGAGCAGAATTTTGAGTGTCAATGGAAGGAGGTTTTGCTTTTTTGCTTTTATTGTTGATTTTGTGTAGACCATTGTTGTTGTTACTGGTATATATATATATATATATAGACATTAAACTTAGTATATATATGTGTATATATATACTGGTATATAATTATATACTGGTATATATATATACTGGTATATATATATACTGGTATATAATTATATACTGGTATATAATTATATACTGGTATATAATTATATACTGGTATATAATTATAATTATATACTGGTATATATATACTGGTATATATATACTGGTATATATATACTGGTATATATATATATATATATACTGGTATATATATATATATATATATATATATATATATATATAGTATACTGGTATATAGTTGGTATATATAAAATATTATATACAGTATATAAAAATCTTTATCTGGTATTGTAGTATATTTTATAGTCCAGTTGGAAAATTCTGCCAAAATCTTTAAGAGATTAAGAGATTGACCACAATGACTCAAATAGAGAAGTTACAGTATTTTGAATTTATTTTGATAAAATGAATTTATTTTGATTATAAGTAGAGTTTGAATTATTGTTAAATTGGTGGTTGAAGTGTTGAAGTACCAGAAAAAAACTCTCAATGTATATGCTTTGTAGTGATTTATATGAATGGATGGATGTATGTATGTTTAAATATTTGTATGTATGTATGAATGTTTGGATGGGTGGGTGGGTGGATGGATAAATGGTTATTTGTTTATGAAATGCTGAGATAGAGTGTTTTTTACAATGTGTTTGGTTCTTCCAAGCCTTATCTTTTGGTTACTGTTTTATGTACTTGGCACAAGTCAGGCCTTCCTTTAAGTCTTATCAGAGTCAATGTTTTTTTATATTTGTCTTGCCTCTGTTGAAGTGTGAACTGTATCAGATCCAAGGACCCATTGCCAGCCACACAGATACAAATTGTGGTCTACTCTAGAGACATATGCAGCAGTGTATTGGTCTGTAAGAGTTATAGTGAGAATTTTGTAATGTAAAATTTCAAAGATGTCAGACGCATAAACATGATGACCTTTTGGATATAATGACATTTAAATAATTTGGAAACCAGGAGAAGAGAAATATTCTGTCAAGGCTGACCCGGTGAACCCCTTATACTAACTTTGCTTATAGTACTATTTTATAAATACATAAAAACACTATATAAATTCTTGAGCATTTTGAATCAAGGTGACATATATTTTGAGATTTACTTGAAATAGTTTTGACCTTTTGGTATAATGCTGGACCCCATTTTGTTGGTTTCTGTGCTGTATAAATGCTTGACTGTTTGTTTAGTGTGGTTTTTAAATGTGACTGTTTGTTTTGGTTTTAAGGGGGGGGGCAGATGGGAGGGGGAGGGTATGGATCAATACTATACAGCTCCACAACTGAGTCAGGGCTACAGCATATTTTGGTCTTTTCCATGTGTTTGACTGGTTCTTTTGGACTTAACCCTTTCTTTTTGACTTGACCCTTTCTTTCTGACTTACGGTAGCTGTATGGCTAATATGTTATGAAGCCGAAAAAGTGGTATTTTGCACCTAAAAGGTTGAGAGGCTTTTTGAATTAATCTTTGCTTGGATTCGATCCTTCTAGGGAAGCATTTCACTTCTTGATTCAATACAGGAAGAAATGTTTATTTTTCCATTTTCTCTGGTCAATTCTCTTTTGAATTATGTCGACTAAGCCATAGACTCTGGTGTGTTAATGGACAGTGCTACTTTCAAAATCCAGTGGATTATGCATTTTTTGTAGCCAGCTGTCCATAGTTTTTTAAATTTTGAACTTTTAAAATATTAGTTTATCTGTCAATTTGAATTAACCATTTGGCAGAGATAGGCCAATATTTTAGCTTCATAACATATTGGATATACAGATTGTAGCGGTTATAGGGTTAAGCCCGATGTATTTGTATTTGATATTAATTGGGATTTGCACAAAACTGTTGATAAATTTTGAGTGGACGGGGTCAGTGGCGGCTCCAGGATTTGGCAAGTGGGGGGCCGTTGGTGTGGCAACTTCTAATCATGAGGGGGCAACCATTTGTTGTTAGGTATGTAGTATTAAGTTTAGGGTCCCAACGGGGGCCACTGGGGGGGGCAGGCTAGGCACTCAATAGGGGCACGGGCCCCCCGTGGAGCCGCCACTGGGCGGGGTAGGTGGCATGAGTGAAGAGAATACGTGAATGTGCAAATAACTCTTTGATGAGCTTTTCATATGAAAATGTTGATGTGCCCCAATTCTGTGGAACCCTGGGTGTACCACTGATGGTACCTTGGGATCTTGATGGTCAGCACTTCAAAAGCTATGGTGAATTAAAATGGGTAATAATTTTTCTGTGTTTATATTATATTATATTTGTGTTCTGAAAGAAGATTCATGCCTACTAAGAGAAGTACCAGAAGGATAGATGAAAGGAAAGATCAGAAAGGGCGACCAAGGACATCGATGCTGGAGTGGATGTTGGACACTACGGGGAAAAAGTATTCAATCCAGATGATAAAAGCTCAAGATAGAGAGGAGTGGCGACACTGGAGTATGGAACCTGTCTTTGGACAAGAGCACCTGAAGAAGAAGAAAAATATATATATATATATATATATATATATATATATATATATATATACATGTATATAATTAATCTATATATATTGTTTTTTTCATTAGAGATCCACAAGAATTGATGTCCTGGAGTGGGGGTGGGGATGCGGTCAAGTACCTTTATAACATGGCGCTGCCATATAAGTTCTTTCTGTTAGTCTGTCTGTCTGTCATGTAGTTCCTGCTCCAACATTAATTAATCTATATGTCCTTGAATTGTTTGTGGGAAGGGTTTAAACTAAGCGTTTTGTAGCCATCTCCACCAATTGTGCCAGGGCGAAGATGAGTCAACTACCGTATGATTAATGTGGTAAACAAGCTTCGGCACGTGTACTATAAGAGGATGTGTGTGTGGAGTGCCATCTCCACCAATTGGGGTGGGGCAGGAAGATGTTTTGGTGGACGTTCGGTGCGTTTGAAGTGGTACCATTAGGGGAGGGGAGTTGATGCCCTGTTGCTCTTTCTGTGGCCAGCGGCGTGAGTCGAACACATTAATAGAAGATGTTTATAGGTGGTTTCTCTCTCTCTCCATCTCTGTCTTGTCTGTGTCTGTCTGTCTGTCTGTCTGTCTCTCTCTCTCTCTCTCTCTCTCTCTCTCTCTCTCTCTCTCTCTCTCTCTCTCTCTCTCTAGCCATCTCTCTCTCTCTCTCTCTCTCTCTCTCTCTCTCTCTCTCTCTCTCTCTCTCTCTCTCTCTCTCTCTCTCTCTCTCTCTCTTTCTGTGTGTGCGTTTTTGTAGCCATCTCCACCAATTGTGCCAGCGGCGTGGGAGTCGAACATTAATAGAAGATGTTTATAGGTGGTTTTCTCTCTCTCTCTCTCTCTCTCTCTCTCTCTCTCTCTCTCTCTCTCTCTCTCTCTGAAGCTTAATCTAAGGAATATCTTTAGCACAGAGCAGTATGCAAAATGAATAAACGCTATGCTGGCCAGTAATCAGGATAGCTAGGCATGGGCTGGGGGGAGGGGGGCTCAAGCTCCCCCAAGTGGAGTGGAGTGAATTTTGGGCTTCAGCTTCCCATGCCTAAAATCCTGGCTACATCCATGATTAGTAATTAATAGGCCTATATATATCTGTGGATGCAATGAAGCCAAGTTAGGCAATAAATGTTTATGCTGACTTCAATGGATGTTTCAATATTTCAATGTGCCAATATTTGGTCTATACTAGGCAGTGTGTCTGTGTGTGTGTGTGTTTGTGTGTGTTTGGTCTGAAAGTCCTGTTTAGTCACAATGGTCTATTAGGTAATCAGGCCTACATGCGATCTATATTCCTAATAGGTAATGTTCTGAGAGGTGCTGAATTGAGCTCTATGTATGATGATAATTACTTCCTTTCAGAGGTTGTAACCGCATCCTAGAGCGTTGTAACGGCATCCTCAATTTGGAATATGCTCTTTGAAACATCATAAGACACCTGGTTGCAATATGAAAAAGAAACGGATCGAAATTTGAAATCTTCTAGTCTGTGCCACCGCTTCCCACGTGCAACAGACGCAAAAAGTAGAATTGGAATATTTATTTGTTAGGCTATTAAAAATGGAGACGTTAGCAGAAAGAGACCGTGGCATTGCACCTAGCTTTATTAAGCTGAGAGCTGAGTTAGGTGGTGGGAAAGTGAGAAATAATTGCAAATGTTCCCACTTATTTATGTCATGTTGCCCTATTAGTGACTGATAGGTAATTCTTTAAAAACAATGTAATTGTCACTCAAACACGCACACATGAACACATTGTATGTATATATATATATATATATATATATATATATATATATATATATATATTCCTTTATTCCTTGTAACCATAACACTGTTGATCATTTCATAACAGCAATGCATGCCTCAGTTGCTTGCTTATGAAGTCACTTTCTATGGATTGTCCAGTCAAAGGAAAATGTCTGATATGATGGTCTTTGACTTCATAGATAATGGGTTTGTCTACCAAGTGGAAAAATAATGTTTGGTCTCTAACAGACACTCTGTACCCCCCCACCCCAGCCCCTAGTCTTTGTAAATGATTTGGATTCTCTAGACCAGGGTATTTAAAACCGTGGTTCACAGTCCTGACTGTGAGGATGGTTCTTGTTGGCCATTGTTTGAATATGTGTTTTGAAAAATTTTGAGCCTCAATTTCAGTGGCTTCCAACATAGGAGAACCCCCCCCCACTGAACTCTTAAAATTACAAATTATTACAGTACTGCCCAAAAAATTGTGAACACACGTGGATTTCAAAGCAAAACAAAGTTTAAGGCTTGTTAAAACATTGCAATCACAACAAAGAACACCAATGCTGTATTTTTTCAACACTTCTGAATTTTTGCATATCAATAGCTTTCTGTACATCAATCGTAGAATAGTATCATTAATGAAAAATACAGCATTGGTGTTCTTGGTTGTGATTGCAATGTTTTAGCAAGCCTTAAACTTCGTTTTGCTTCGAAATCCACGTCTGTTCACAATTTTTCGAGTTCATATTTAGTCATTGTTGTTTGAAATCATTATTGTCAGTTCATAGATGATAGAGTACAAGTGAGGATTGTCAGTGGAAGCAATACAGTATCTGCCATCATCTGACAATTATCTGACGTTGTTCCCCAGAGGCAATCCAAATATATTGTTCACTCATCCAGTAATTGTGCAGCAAATATCTTTCCTGCCTTTCCCGACGACATATGGAAACAGCTGGCTGTGAATGCAATAACTGCTGAGATCACTTGATTTTGGTCATTATTTTATCATATTTATGATTTATGTATGTATGTGTGTCCGTGTGTGTATGTCTGTGCGTGTATGCATCCATGTTTAGACTTAGTGCTTGTCAGGGACGTAGCCAGGATTTTAGGTTAGGAAGGGCTGAAGCCCAAGATTCCCCCGTGCAACTCCTTTTCTCCAGGGATATCCCCCCCCCATCTGAGACTGACATGTGTGCTATGATGTACCGCCACTGACATATTTGTGCTATGTTGAACCACAACTGATGTATCTATGCTATGTTGTACAGCGACGGATATGTTAGTGCTATGTTGTACAGCAACTGACATACCTGTGCTATGTTGTACAACGACTGACATGTCTTTGCTATGCTGTACCACGACTGACATATATCTGCAATGTTGTGCTGTTCCAAATGAAGATCCTATTCAACTTAATTTTATATTAGAATTCAAATGAAGTCTGTAATAAGCAATAAATAATTCACATTAGTTTTCATAAATATCAAAGGTTTCTCTTTTTCAGTACTTTTATATATATATATATACATATATATATATTGAGATTTTATATATATATATATATTATATATATATATATATATTAGATTATATATATATATATATATATATATATATATATATATATATATATATATATAGACATGAAGACACATTTTCTAAAGAAGTTGACCCTGGGACCATTGTGTAAACTTTAAAGTGTAGCATAACTTAGTACTTGGGTTCTATTGTGTCTATTATATTGTGTCTATAGTGCCTTAAAGTTATTACATCAAGAGGTGCTATCTAAATGTTTGAAAATCTTGATGTTAGCAGCCGTTAAGTGAGGTTTTAGTCTTTGTAAAGAGGTTGGTGATATATTGATAGCGTGTTAAACCAGCCGTGAGATAAATCAATTTAAAATAGGTACTATTACTTGTGGATAGGTATCTCATCATGATAGAATGTCCATTGGTTACTTTCTGGTACTTTGAGACCAGCAGAATGGATTACCGGTATATTAGATCTGTAGTTTCGTTTTTCCTTTTATAGAAAAAGAAGTAATATTCCTGTCTGTTTATTGAATATTATCTCTATTGGTGTTGGGAAAGTGAAAATGAAAATTGGCATATTATGTTCTACTGCTTGTTTCTAGATCAATGTTTTGGTCGCAGAGATATCGTATTTCATGTAATTGTCCTATTGAGTCGGCAATCGTGCAGTGATTCATGCTCACTGGAAACTGAATCTGTTTTTACTATTACTTTAGTGCCTATTGTTATTTTACTGTTTACTGAATCTTTTTACTGTTGTGTGTGTGTTTTCAACTATTGTTGATTTTCACTTTGAAGATGCAAATTTTCTCAAATGGTTGCTTTTTGTATATTTTCTGTATGTAATTTTATTGCCTGTTTGGGGTGACCATTGTAAGGCCTTCTCCACGTTCTAGTAGTAGTAGTAGTAGTAGTAGTAGTAGTAGTATAGTGTCTATATATATTATGTGTGTATAAAATATATCTATATATATACAGTATATAGTAGTATAGTTGTTTTCTGGAGTTAGTAGTAGTTGTAGTAGTAGTAGTAGTTGTTGTAGTAGTAGTAGTATTGCACCTGATGCATTTTTCCCATATCATCAAATGTGCATTTTCAGATGTTGTGGCTTTTGAATGGGAAAATTTGATCCGTTTTAAAAATAATTATCGATGTGAATAATCAACAATTGTGTATTTGGTTTTTATATCTTCTATTTTTTGTTTTCAGGGAGGGGAAGGATTAGACATCGATCCGTGGGAAGATCCTGCTTTCGAGGTCTATCACGTCACCGATCGCTATGGGTTTATTCAGTGAGTGCAGTGGCAGTATCCCACCAACCTATTGTTGTTGCTGTATAAATTGGGAGATGTTGAGATTATGAGTGACTGAATTCTTTAGCTTTTTTCTGCCACATTTTAATGGTGATGTGACTGATGTCAGGGGTGTTGAGGTAGTCTACCAGATCTCTTGAGATTTTGCCAGGAGCACCGGCAATTGTCGTAACAGGCGGCTGTGTTTTTCTACCGGTTTTTTTAGTTCTGTCTGGAGTTAGTTTTTGTGTTTTGTCATCTTCTCCCTTAAGTCGTTGCCGCTCGACGTGTCTGTATCTTTATCTGCCAATGTCGATATCTTGATCTTTGGGTATCGATCCCAGTTCCTGTGTCTGCCGGTGTTATGCAGTAGATGTTTGTTACTCCCGTGGCATTTTCAGTGGTGGATTGTCTGTATAAAAAAACACGGCCTATATGATCAGACATGTAAAAACGAAACTGTCCAGTGTCCACCCTCATTGGGGTACCATCCTTGGTCAGCTGTGGGTTGAACCTCCAAACCCGTTGACAAATCAGACATTATCTATTTTTAGTTGGAACCATCAATTTGTATTTAATGATTATAATGTTACTAATGTATTGTGGAAGATGCTTTGTTTCTGTCATTGTATTGGATGTGTTTATGTCATACATATATAAAGTATAACAAGTATAGAAGTAATGTGATGGATTTTGAACATTATTATTATTATTATTATTATTATTATTATTATTATTATTATTATTATTATTTATTATTATTATTATTGCAGTGGCATAGCAAGGGTGTCTGGCGCCCGGGCATGGGTGTAAACATGACCCATGTCCTCATGTCCTGATGTGGGTATTTTTTGGAGAGGTCATGACCTTAATGCTGTGGACAAAACTGGACATGAGTGTTTTTTGCCTAAAAAATAAACGGTCATCACTAGTTTTGTGTGCATCTTTGCTTCTTTAGGGCTCATCCATATAGTACGTATGCAGAAAAGGCATATTTTCTACCCACCTCCCCCATTTGCACCTACTCCCATACACATCTTCTCATCTCTCTCGTCTATACTCCTCTCATCTCTGCTTATTGGTGGCTTTAAGTAGCAATATTGTATCAGTTGTCACCGTGACATTTTGTCCGTGACATTTTGTCCATGGACATTTTGTCCCGCCACGCTCAGTCCAGATTAGTTATAGCTGTTATTTGCTGGTGTGTTTCAGTGAGAATGTGTTGCCTAAGCAACCCGACACAGCCGATGCAAAGGTAAGCCACACCAAGGTCACATTAAGTGATTATCGGTATTCATTTAGCATGAATTTCAGTATGCATAAGCCACATTGATTGGTTATATTCATTAGCATGAATTTTTATATAAGCACATTGATTGGTTATAACATAACAGTATGCATAAAGACATTGATTGGTTATATTCATTACAATGAATTTCAGTATATAAGATTGATTGTTATATTATTAGCATGAATTTCAGTTTAGGAGCATTGACAGTTATAAACATTAATGAATTTTTGCATTAATAATTGATTGGTTATATTCATTAGCACGAATTTCAATATGCATAAGCCACATTGATTGGTTATATTCATTAGCATGAATTTCACATTAATTAATTACCTTTATCTGCAGGCCAAGGCTGTGGAGAATGACAGAATACAGAAATGGGTGAAGATGTTTCGAAACTGGAAGAGTTATTTTCCAAGTGAAAAGGTCAGATTACCGCTTCCAGCTTCAATTTTATTCCATTTCAAATGCTATGTTTTCTGGATTATATAAGTCATTGGTGGATATTAGTTTTATGGATGGAAAATATGTATTTTGGGAGTTGCTAGTTTGTTCAGGTTATAGATATGAAATATTTACAATGATTATGAAGCAATGTACTTCAAATCACTGTTTATATTTGCATTGATAAAAAAATGGTAGATATCACTGATAATGATACTACTACTACTACTACTGCTGCTGCTGTTGTCACTACTGCTACTACTTATTGCTTACTGCTACTACCTACTGCTGCTGCTACTACTGCTACTACTTATTGCTTACTGCTACTACCTACTGCTGCTGCTACTACTGCTACTTGTTTTTGCTGGTGGACCTGGGTTGTTCTTTCTATGGATATGTTTCTGTTCTTGTAGGTCAACCGTAGGATCTACAAGGGCATCCCAGAGGTCGTCAGGGGCCAGATATGGTGTCTGTTGCTGGACGTCCCAGTGCTTAAGGAAGCAAATCCCAATTTATATGAAGTAAATTCTCTCTCTGTCTCTGTCTCTGTCTCTGTCTCTGTCTCTCTCTCTCTCTCTCTCTCTCTCTCTCTCTCTCTCTCTCTCTCTCTCTCTCTCTCTCTCTCTCTCTCTCTGACTTAAAAAGAAGTCACTCAGAAATATGTTTTATATTTTCGTATTAGAAGGGTTTTCTCTACCTTTGCAATGATTCTTATACATTGAATGCACTTTGTACCTGATCATTATAATTATTGTCAATCTGAATTCCTATCATTGTCCATCTTCAGATATATTAATTTTATAATTTTAAGTCCTGCTAATAATGTTACATGTAACTGACTCTCATATTTAATTTTTAAAAATTATGACATCACATTTATTTTGATATGTTTATTATTCTTTTAATGGTCAATGTACAGTACTCATTATTATTATATTGATATGTATCTCGATAATTAGGGACTTATAAAGTTCAATATAATTCTACATGATCTTTGTGCTTATGTTTTTTTCATCCTCTATGATGTTTTTTAGTTGGAAAATAAACTTCTATACATATACGCTTAATGCTAACTAAATCTGTGTATTACCGACCGGTATTTATATTTGTACATGTTGGTTTATGTTGCTTATTTGCTAAATTCTTGGTGTATTTTAGAAAATGAAGGAAGATGCGCTTAAGTGGAGTCCTCTGCTGGATGTACGGCAAATTGATCTCGACGTTAACAGAACGTATCGGGATCACATCATGTTTCGGAAGAGATACGACGTCAAGTAAGATGCGCGAATTTTGCACGTCTTGATGGTGGTTAACGTATTACTGGTACCTGAACTGTAATACTGTTATGTGTTGTTGACATTTTTATAGGAAAACTGTACATGATTTTTTGTTCACTGTGTTGTGGTGTTATGTTACAGTGGTGTGATGTTATGTCAATGTTATATTGTCTTAGTCTTGCGTTATCTTAATTTTATATTAGGGGCCATCCACAAATGATGTGATGCACTTTGGGAGGGAGGTTCGAACATTTGCTAGGATGTGCAATGGAGGGGCGGGTTCTCGAAATTTGACGTCACACAATACGAAATTTTTTCTTCAGGATATTAGGAAAGGAAAAGAGATAAGGATGACCTTGTTTGCTTGTTAAGACTTTTCGAAAGACAGGAAGAGGTCAGCCCGTTGTTATGTCATGTTTCAGGGGGTCTGACTTTTTGTTATGATGTGTTACGATTGGGGGGGCGGGGGTAAAAAACCTACCAAAACCGCGTTACGTCATTTATGGATGTCCCTGTACCTTAATCTTATGCTGCCTTAACTTTATGTTACCCCAATCTGCCATGCAGTTTGGATTTGTTTAAAATAGTTATAATTTGGAGTCTTGAGTGAGATGTGGTGCACTTTTTATGTGATTTGGTAATTGCATTTTCAAAATAATCGCAAACCTTTGCGTCCGTTTTCAGTGACAAACTGATGGAAGATTTTCTGGAATTTGAAGTTATTATGTTGAAGGTTCCTTGGCATGATTTGAGTTGAGGATTTGTTGTTGACTGTTGTTTTGTTGTGTTGTAGGCAACAGGACCTGTTCCACGTGTTGATTGCTTATTCCGTGTACAATACGGATGTCGGGTATTGTCAGGGAATGAGTCAAATCGCCGCACTTCTGCTTATGTACATGAACGAAGAGGTACGCGGGGTCTTCCGTGCTTATTGTTTTGAGATATCTATGCTGCTTTGTTTATTCTCTGTGTCTGGATCATAGAATCTAATTTGTCGCTAGTCTATGGTGTCCGAAAGTGAAGCCAGTGTTCCGCCATTTTGTTGTACAGTTTTATCATTATAAACAGAAACTGGCCAGCTTAATACAGTAGAACTTCATTATGGTGAACTCGGTTATAGCGTATACTTGGTTTCAATGTACCACAATGTATGTGGTCCCATGTGATGTGCTACTGTATTGGATGGTACTGGATATAACATATACCTGGATATAACTTACTCAATTTTACAGACCCGCTGAGTACATTATAACGAAGTTCTACTCTGTGTGTGTGTGTGTATGTGTGTGTGTGTTATTTCATGTTGACTGTTATAGGATGCATTCTGGGCTCTAACTGCACTTCTGAACGGAACTAAGCACAATATGCATGGTCGGTATACCAGTAGTTGTATTAACTTTACTGTTATTCAGGTTTCTTTGTGTTGAAATCCAGGGCCTGAAGTTTGGCGCTAATAGTTTTCATGTTGTGGATGTTTTTTATTGTAATTGGTTCTGTTTAGGGGCGTATATTTGTAGAAATGTATTTGGAGTGACTTAAGACATGTCTCTTTCCATTTAGCATTTCCTCCATAGTCTGTCTTACTCTCTCCCTCTGACTGATCTCTCTGGAATGAACTGGATCTTTTGCGGATGGATTTTGAAGTACCATCGATTGCTACCTTTGGGTATTAGAACTGGTGCTATAGAAGTGCATAGTTATTATTATTATTTATTATTATTATTTTGTGGCATCATGGAACATGTTACTGTTATTGGGTTTTTTTCATATTTTTTGTTCGTTTTCCTGCTCTTGTTTCCTGTTTTGTTGTCTGTTTTCGTGTATTTTTCGTGTTCATTTTTGTGTCGTTTGTCTTTTTGTTAGGGTTTTTCATCCCCGGTTTTCCAAAGCTCCTACGTTTCCAGGAGCATCACGATCGAATACTGAAGAAGTTTCTACCAAAAGTCAGGAAGCATCTGGTACTGTACATTCCCCCGCCAAATTTAAATAATTTTTGGTTTGAGGGTCAATCAAAGGATTTTTATACAATTATCTTATTATTAATCATGTTAACAGTTATGATTTCAGATTTGTGTAATCTGTTTTGATTACAATTTATGTGATGTTTACAAGTGTAACAGTCAAATCCCAATTGATCTACAGTACAACCTAGTTATAATGGATTGTTATTACATACCGCAATGTATGGTCCCATGTGATGTGCTATTGTATTGGATGGCATTGGATATAACGCACTCTCTGATATAACGTACTAAATTTTGAGGCCCGCTAACTACCTTTGTTTCAAATTTTAGGCCCGCTAAGTACATTTGTTCCAATTTTGCTTAAATCGGTGCATGTTCAAGGTAGATTTTGCGACCAATGAGTGCTAAGGGAGGCAGGACAAATACATTTTAGAAAACAGCTCTTAGGTGGGGCATTAGAGCATGAAATAATATTAGGATGTTATAACAAAAGTTCTGCTGTAATCTAATCTAATGTGATGTATATATTCAAAGGAAAAGAACGACGTATACTCTGGATTGTACACGATCAAATGGTTCCTGCAGTGCTTCTTGGATCGAGTGAGTGTCAGAAAGGAGAGACTCTTCTTCTCCGTGACTTTGAAAATATTTTTCAAAAAATCTTCAGATATTTTTGTCATTGTTAGCGCAGACATATTTGAGTTTGATGTTTCTAAGCTCTTTGAAACAGTACAAAGTTTTCACGGCCTTTATGTATGCATACACTGTGTCCGGAAAAAAGGGAACCCTTTGACAATTATGAAATTACAATGACAATTATGAAAACCAACGTCAGTTATTAATAATTGTTTTATTCCAGGCCTCATTTCAATTCTAATATAAAATTAAGTTGAATATGATCTTCATTTGAAAAGCATTTTGTTTGTTTGTCAACACACTCAATGACGTAGAAAATGACGTCAACAAATAAATAGACTGAAAACTTATCTGCGACAACTGATCCCAAAAGTTGAAAAGCGCTCAGAAGAGTAAATGGATTCTGATGAAATATTGTGCTATTGACACAAACAGATGTCTCTTTATGTGTTTAAAATTGTGTTTAAATTGGTGCAGATTCGAGGTAGTTATTAACTTATTACAATATATTCAGGTGTCCTCTTTTTTCTGGACACGGTGGATATATATAATTTGTAATTATCATTTAGGTTCCTTTCCACCTCACTCTTCGTCTTTGGGATGTTTACATGTTGGAAGGAGAAAGAGTTCTCGTAGCAATGAGTTACAATTATATCAAAATACACAGAAGTAAGTAAGCATTCGAGCGTCAAATTTGGGGTTTTTATTTGTGTATAATATATATCGATGTCTGGGTAGATTCCAAATGCCTCGTGTTATTATGCAATTTGCTTTAGGATTTTGGTTTTTGAGATATTTATTGTTACACGGGAAAGTGTACCGGTAGGTTTTGTGGACTGCAAAGAGGCATTTGACTGAACGCAATGGCTTAAGGTTAGACTAAGCCTGAAATTATGCAAAGAGTGGACGGACAAGAAATCAAACGAAGAGGTATTACAGATGGCGGGAGAACAAAGATTGATAATCAACACCATCAAAAGAAGACAGAGGAACTGGATTGGACACGTGCTAAGAGGAGAAACATTGCTTAGAACAGTAACAGAGGGAAGAATGTCAGGAAGAAATACAAGTAGAGGAGACCAAGGAAAATGCTATTGGACTGGATGATGACGATGGAGGCTGATGCACGGCCAAAGAAAACCTATTCAGAAATCAAAGAAGAGGCAAGGAAGGCACCGAGAGGAATGGGAACAGTGCAGCCCTGAACCTCTCTCTCAACATAGAACCAGGTGATGATGGTGGTAGTGGTGGTGGTGATGACTGTTGCCGTTATTGTTGTTTGCTAGGAAATATACTGAGGATGTCGATGGAGGAATTGTTGGAGTTTTTCCAGGGAAGTCTCGTGGCAGACTTCGGTCTCGAGGACGACCGGGTCATCGAGCTGCTCCGCGACGTAATGGACGACCTGCGACGGGTCAAGATGGACGTCCCGCCGAAGGGCAACGACCTGCTCGAGAACCCGACCAAACCTCTCGGCGTCTTCGTCCCGCCGACCTTCGAGCAGCTCCTGAGCAGCGCGATGCACTCGAACGACGACGACGACGACAAAGAGGAGGATGTCAAGGAGATGGACAGGCGAGGCGCCGCACACAGACCCAACATTCCCGCAGACGGGGGTCCGGTCGTCTTGCCGAGTCCGCTGGCGAAGCGCATGTCCCGGATATCGTCCGGTCACTTCTCGCAGTCGAACGATGACGTCAACAACGACGCGAACACAGATGGCGCCAGTTCGCACGCCGCATCGGAGCCCGAGTACCAGAGTTCGAGGACATCGATGGCCGACAGTCTGCCGGACGCCGGTTGCTTCAATACTTCCGGTTCCAGCGGTCGTCGCCGCTGCCGCTGCCTCGGGTGGCGAGAGATCCGACAGGTGTCAACAGCCGGTCAGATCAAACCCGGAGGATGCGGAGAGCGGGAGGAAGATGGAGAACGACTGGTGCTGGAGCGAGTTTCCAGAGGTCGTCGACTACGAGACGATTTTGACAAACAGTCGATTGCAGAAGCCGGGTGATGTCGAACGCACCCTGGAAGATCTGGCGAATGTCGAGGAGACCGGCAGGACGGAAAAATCGAGCGGTTTGCGTGCTGATACTCCGCTGGCGAGTCCGGCTGTTGGCTCTTCGATGGCGACTCTTCACAACAGCGGATTAGACTCGGTGTCCAGCTCACTCGTGCACAGTCCGAACAACGCTCAACTCCGCAACCCAGTTGCTCTGCCGACCCCCACTCAACTCCGGGAGCTCGACGACCTGCTGAAGGAACTTGGACTCGACGCCCACAACCACGTCAACCCCGGGGAGCGGTCACTGCTGCCACCTTCCGGTGAGGATGAGGTGATAGTGATCCCCATCGAGCACGTCCCGAAGGACGCGATGAAGGCGCCTCGGAGGGACAGTTCGTCGAGGAAACCGTCGCTCGTTTCCTCTTCGACGACGACGACTCTGCCAAAGTTTTCTCCTGCTTCTTCCCGGGTCTTGACCCCGATTCCAGTTTTGCACTTGAGATCTGTTCCGGTGGTGCATCTGCGAGGCGGTGGCACGTCGTCGCCCGTGACACCGGTCGCAAACGGCGCTTTTCCGAACGATCCGTCGACGTCATCCGGCTCGCTTTCCAGTTTCGACTCCGGTAGAAACGTCGCTCCGGTTGCCGCCGACTCTTCCGGCCTCTCTTCTTCGACGAGGTTTCCGCCGTCTTCCGGACCTGTCGTTTCTCCGCCATCCAGTCACTCCTCCTTCTCCGCCTCCCCATCCGCCTCACTTCCGGATTCTGCGCTGTCGTTGGCCGCGATTCGTCTTCGCCGGCCACAGCACTCGATGCTCATAAGCAAGGACCCAATCAAGTGAATTGCATTTACCAGTGTTTTATCCAGACTCCAGGCCTTTGGAGGGCAGGGTGAATTGACTTGACTGCAAGCAGGGTTATTTCTAGGATTGTGAATTTGGGGGGTGTCGGTAAAATGCGGGGTGTTCGAGGGCTATTTAGGGTACATACCATTGTTTGCCATTGTTAGATTAGGAAATTTTTGGGGGTGTCGACCTCAATTTGGGGAGTGTTAGGGGGGGGTTTAAAAATATCCCTGACTGGTTGGGAGAGACACAGTTCAACGCAAAAATTTGTGTCAGTGCTGAGATTTGGGGGGGGGATTTTTATAGTTTTGGGGGAACCCGCTCCCACCCACTAGCAGGCCTGGATAGAACACTGTACGTTGACCCTATCACCTCACGAATCTCCGATGATAATAACACCGTTATGTGCGTTCAAATATTACTCTATCAATCAGTTTTCGTCTCAGATTTGAGGTATCTAGTTTTAGAGACACATTATCCATTTGTATCCTTTGTAAAACTGTTTTTCGCGTTGTAATTGTTGCAGGAGGTTCATTTTTTATCGTTACACTTTGTACTCATTGCCATCAGTGCAACGCTGTGTAATAACTGTACAATGCTTTTATTATGTAATTATTGTGATTTACCAGCAAAAGACCTCTTGTTGTGTTTAGGAGTTGCCAGATTAACTGCTGTCTGTGATGGTTCTTATGCCACTGATGCCAGTTTGCTTTTTTTTTTTTTTTTTTTAAAATTAGAATTACCTTCTTTGTTTTTTATCGGTGTAGAAATCATTGTAGGTTCAATAAGTAAGTAAGTAATTGTTCGGTGAAATTTGTGCATTTCGGTATTTGATTTTTTTGGAGTATCTTTTGTGTACGTGTGTTGTTAGCGTTTTAAAAATTATTACAATGTATTCATATGTCCTATGTCTTATTTCCATCTCAATATTTCCCCTACCCAGGAACCCTGGCTGCGCCACTTCCCCTCCAGTGGTTAAAGTGGGCCAGGCCACGGCACCTCGTTGATCGGCCCCGACTAATATATCCGGGGCCCAGGGTTTTCACGGCGTAGGGCCCCAGCACCTCCAACAGCCCACTTTAACCACTGCGCCCCCTCCTCCCCATCAAGTCGTCATCTCGCACGACTGACAGGTTAATTTAGCGGAGTGACACTCCTAACACCCGATAGGTGGACTCTCTGTTGGACACTGCGATGGTCACCCTACGTAGGTTGTCAGTCGACGTTTAGAGCCCTCCATGTCACTGCGGTTGGGAGGGGGCGTATAGGGCTAATACGGGGAAGGGGGACGGGTCCAGTTCTGGACGCAGAGTGGAACGAGGGGGACGAAGAAATATCGACAAAAGCGACGGAAATAAAATGGGGGAGAGAGAGAGAGAGAGAGAGGATTGCTGTGATTTTCTACTGCGAAGTGTATTCGACACTCTTCATGGGCTGGATTTCAAGTGAGTGGACGCGTATTAGGAGCGGTCGTCCTCCTCGGCAGGTGGCGGTAGGCCTATAGATAGCGACCCTGGGCACTTGATGTGGCAAAAAAGATTCTCCGATCGGATCCAACATAATTTACTCCATAGAACTTGCCATACAAGAAACCAGTTCTCTTAAGCGACATTTGACACAGAACAGATTTATGAAAGACTTTGTATAGTGTCGTTTCAAATGGCTCACCATTTTTCGGGGCATTTCGAATGCTCTAGAATAAAATTGAGGCAGAATATATTGACAATTCTAGTACGGTTTGACTCAGCTAAGGGGGGACACGAAAATGTGCTTTTAATTTGTTTCATCACTCTTCTGAATTTTGCATTTCTATAGCCTATTGTAGCACTAATCCTTGCATTGCCAAATGTCAAACAGGGTATCAATTATATAATATTTTTGTGGTCTATATTATTTAACAGTATTAATAATTATTTACATTAATAACAACAGTAGTAATAATGTTAATTTAGTAATGAAATACTGGTCGAAACATTTCTTGTGAATTTTGGGGGTTCCAACCCCCTTCCATCCTCCCCTCAAACGTCCCTGCCAAAACGTTCAAGAAGCGGCCCCAAGATTTAATAAATTAATTATTGACTGCATTGCGAATGTGATAGATATTGGAAACATTTGAAACAGTGTTTATTCTAGGCCTTCTCTGAGGGAATTTTCCCCTCCCCCACAAAAATAATTTAAACTCCCTCCCGAAAAAAATTATCTGTTGCATTGGGGGATTGGAGTTTCCCTCCCCCTAAAAAGAAATGTGTGACGAGTTGGGGGTTTTGTTTTAAGAGGGGAAAATATAAGGATTATTATTTTTGCTCGTTAGATCATTGAAGAAGGATATGAAATATAAGTGAGCTGACTTTTTTAGCTTGTCAAGGTTATTGGGAGACAAACCTTCTTCCCCCCCCCAAACATTTCAAACTCCCCCCAATGTCAAAGTGGCTAGAATAAACACTGCATTTGAAATAACATTGGCCAAGTGAACGTCTTAATTGTCGACGAGATAACGGGGAAAGTGAGGAGGCGAATCGCATTGAAACCTACATTAAATGTGAAATTGGCGTAGCCAGGGGGCAGTGGCGGTGGTTCCACGTGGGGGATGAGTGGGGATGCATCCACCCACCGGACTTTTTGTCTTGCTTGTCAAACTATTTTTGGGTAAAATTCTAGTAAAATTACAGGGAGGAAACTGCGGGTGACTTTTTTTGCTTGTCAACCTATTTTCCGGTAAAATTCGGGAAAATTGCCTTTTTTGCTTGTAAGCCTTTTTCTTTTTCGACAAAGTTTATTGATTTTTCGCTCTCTTTTCATTCCTCCCACCAACTTCCTACGAATTCATTTCGCCCCCACCAAGAAATCCTGGAACCGCCCCTGGACGGGGGCACACGGGGCTGAAGCCCCTATTCTGATCGGGACTGGTCGTGGGATCTGTACAAAACCGTTTACAAAATTTACGTACACCATTATTTGCTCAAAATATCGATTCACCCCGTTTTTGGAATCCTGGCTACGCCGCTAACCAGGAGATAACAAATGGAACTGTTTTTCTATTTTGAAGTTCAGAAAACTGAACATTCAGGTTGTCGATGGTAGTGTTGCAGTCGTTGGATTGCTTCAACAAGTGCAGATCCCTGCGCCGCCCATGGATATTTTTACACCCCCTAACACCCCCACCCCACCCCAATTTTAGACCAACGGTCCAACGCCCCCTCCCCAATCTCAGCTATGGGATGACCTTTTTTGCTTGTCAGACTTTTTTGGCAGAGGACCCCCAGAATTTATCGACCCCCCCAATGGATAATCCTATAAATAACCATGGCGCCGCCGGATTTCGATGACCGTCTGAACGACAATCAGCCGTCAATCAACGAAATTATTGATTGAATAATTCCTGGCAAGATTGAAAAAAGTTCTTGTCCTCCGACTCCTGCCCCATCCCCAGTAGCACAAGATATCGAATTGTTGGCATAATTCCGATTGGTACGTTTACGTCGTATCTTCCGACTCGCACAGTAGCTGCGACTCTCTTTCCGTACCAGCGGTGGTACTGGTACCCCGCGTCACTCCCGACCTGACGGACGTCAACCTGGTCGCCTGGCTGTACTTGCTCCCGTAGCTGCTTCCCCCGCGCCCTCCTCCTTCTCCGGTGATCTCGGAGCCCGGGTCCGTCTCGATGGCGCCGGCGGCTCCTCGGGACCAGCAGCAGCGGCGGCGGCAGTGGGCCTTGTCTCGCCGGCCGCGACGGGGACGACGACGGCGACGGCACAGCATCCTGACGAGGACGGTGCGGAACTTACGACTGAAGGCGCAGTAGACGACAAAGTTCACGGCCGAGTTCAAGGTCACGAGGACGTTGCTGAAGTTCGCCAGGTGGCGCTGGTGGCGACCGAGACCCGCAAAGGTCGACCGAAAGGCCGTGGTCAGGGAGTAGAGGACGTGCGCCGACATGGCGGTCACGTTACAGACGACGGTGATGACCACGATGGTCACGGCAATCAGAGTGATGGTCCGCATCGAGGAGGAGGAGGAGGAGGAGGAGGAGGGGTTACGGTTGGGCGGGTCCGCCCTCGTGGCCGGTGCCCCTTTGTGGTACCCGAGGGAGGCGAAACGTCTGGCGTGCGATCGGCGCAGGGCGACCAGTATGCAGCCGTTGAGACCGGTCAGTACCGCCATCGGTACTAGGTACATGACGACGAAGAACGCCAGCACGCAGTACCAGACGACGTAGCCGCGGTTCTCGAGCAGCAGTCGCGTCGGCTGGAATCCGGTCGGCTTGACCGTCGCGTCGACCGACTCGTACTCGAAGTACCGCGGTACGCAGAACGCCGATACGGCGACGACCAGGGCGAGGATGACGACGCGGGTACGGCGTACCGTGCACAGGCGCTGGGCGTGCAGCGGGTGACAGACGGCGATGTAGCGATCGACGGTCAGGATGACGGTGAGCCAGGTGTCGAGGAGGCGGACGGAGTGGATCACCGGGAACGACCAGGGAAAGACGGCCCCGTGGAAGGCCGAGTAGCGCGGTATGCCGACGTAGCGGAGCGAGCGGAGTACGAGTCCGGAAACGAGGACCAGGGTGTCGACGACCGCCAGCGCCTGGAGGACGACGGTGGTCGGCAGGGTCCGCTTGTGGTTGGTGAGGACGACCAGGGACAGGAGGTTGCCGAAGATCCCGGCAACGGCGATGGGCAGCGACAGCCAGACCTCGCAGATCTGTCGAACGCCCTCGTAGAGCCGGTCGTCGTCTTTTTGAACGCCCCTCGTGACCCCCTCCGCCGTCGTGTCGTTTAAGAAGAAGAAGAAGAAGAAGACGCCCGAGCGGTGCAGAGTGCAAAGGTCAGAGGCCGCAGAGCAGTTGTTGACCCCATCAGAGGGGGCGAATCGGTAGTCGGCTGCTGCCGTGGAATTCATGATTTTTCCCTCGGGGGGGAATCGGTCGCTGGAAAGAAGAACCTGATTCTGAAGAGTGACGTGTCAAGTTGTCAACGCATGGCCGGAGGAGAGGAAGCTGCAGCCGGAAGTAGACTATGTTCCGGCGCCCAGGGAACTCAAAAAGGGTCCAGAAAACGGTAGATTTTCAACTATTCTGACTAAACCAGACAGTGTTTATTCTAGACCTTCTTAGAGGGAATTCCCCCCAGTTTGAAAATCCCCAATTTTTTTAGATGTTGGCTGGGGGAATGGAAATTTCCCCAAACGTGTGAAAATTCAAACCTTGTCCCCAAAACATTTCAAAATCCCCCCCCCCCCAATGTCAAGGGGGCTAGAATAAACACTGAAACCAGATATTTAAGAGGATGGACAATATTCAATAAAATAAAACTTCCTTACAGCGTGGGCCTAATCGGTTATAATGTAACCTACTGCAATGTACGGTCCCACGTGATGCGCTACCCTATTGGATTATATTGGATATAACGTAGGCCTACTTCGGATAGAATGCACTCATGGGTGTCCGAAAGGGGGTGCAATTGCAACCCCTGGAAAAATTGTGGAGTTATGGAAAAAGTAAAATTACTTGTTTCTTACGACACAAAACCTTGTTTTGCACTCCCCTGGGAAATTATTTTCATTTCTTTCGTCACAAGACCTTGTCTTACTCTTGCACCACCTGGACAAATTTCTGCAGACGCCCATGAATGTACTAGGTTTTACAGACCGCTAAGTAGGCCCTACGTCATAACTAAGCTCAACTACATGTAGCCCTTCTTAGGCCTATACTTGATACGTTGTGCACGGAGAGAAATCGCAGTATAGCTTTGTCTGACACAACTTTTAGTAATTAATATAGGCCTACATGCGTGCTGAGCTTTCTAGGCCTGTAGTAATAAAGGCCTACATACCTTCTTTGTACCGGGGCCCTGATTACAGCCTAAATATGTATAGGCCCTAAGCAGATTTCGCGAAGTCAATTTAAAGAAATTCAACGGACGTTACTTTTTAATATTGTCTCTCTTTCTTGGAATATTAATATTAATGGATATCATCAGAGAGTATCTCACTTCTTATCTCCCCACGCCCACCCCCAGAAAATTAGTTCGACCCGTTTTTCGCCATCTTCTCTTCACCCCACCCCCATCCCTATTTGTCTCCCGACCTCCGAATACAAGTGATGCAAATACCGCGGCGGAGGAGGGTGCTTTCCAGGTCTACGCGCCAACACTTCGTCTGCGCACCATTTTTCATCTTCCCTTCGTCGAGCTCTGCAGCCTAGCTACGCCCCCATCGCTCTGTATTTCCCCTTCCTCTAACTCCTCTCTCTCCGCCTGGACAAAGTGGGTCTTGTTTGTCCTAGTTCTCTCGCTGATATATCGGCGATAGAGTGCGATGCAGAATTGTTTAGAAAGGTGATTCTCGCTGGGAGAAGGGAGGTGGAGAGGAAGGAAGGGATGGAGGTATAATAATAATAATAATAATAATAATAATAATAATAATAATAATAATAATAATAATAATAATAATAATGATGATGATATGATGATGATGATGATGATGATGATGATGATGATGATGATGATGATGATGATGATGATGATGATGATGATGATGATGATGATGATGATGATGACGATGATGATGATGATGATGATGATGACGACGATGATGATGATGATGATGATGATGATGATGATGATGATGATGATGATAATGAATAATAATGATGATAATGATGATAATAATAATAATAATAATAATAATAATAATAATAATAATAATAATAATAATAATAATAATAATAATAATAATAATAATAATAATAATAATGTAACAAGGTTTAAAGTGGTTCAGTAGGGACTGCCCTGTGTGAGAGCCACTGTATAGGACAGATATGTTTTGTGTGGGGAAACCCGTAAGTCGAGCGGAAAGCTTAATTACGTTGAAAATAACGGTAATTGGCGAAGCCAGGGAAGGCGTCCGAACAGTTTGACCGTTGAATGTATTTTGCGGTTTTCGGAAAATTCCTTTATTAATTTAAGATCGAGTGGCGAAGCCAATGCCTGCGATCGAAGTGCAAGAGAAAACGACATTTTTAATAGAACTGGCATTTGGTCGCTCAAAATTTCCCACGTGACCCAATGGGTCCGAAAAAGTAAATACAGTAGCTATCGTCAGTGGCGGCTCCACCGGGGCCAGGGGTGCCCCTATTGAGATGCCCCCCAGTTGGGACCCTATTTTGCATACATTAAAAACAAATGGTTTTGGGAAGTTTGCCCCCAACATTTGATGTAACTGGCTATAGTATCCAGTGCTATTTAATATAAAACGTTTTGGGAACTCATTTGATGTAATATAGTATAATATATAATATATAATAGGCTATATATTATATAATATATAATAGGCTATATACTGTAATATATAATATACAATATATAATATACAATATATAATATACAGAGCCGTAACTAGGGGGAGTGGGGGGAGTTGCCCCGGGCGCCGTCATGGGGGCATTTCGCACACTAATGTTTTAATTTTTTTGGTTACCATACTGTATATTCCTCCGACGTGAAACATTCAAATGAGTAAAAATAGAAAAAGTAGTCACCCGATGTTAGAGGTTATAAATGTTCATGATAAAACTCCGCAAAAAGGTCGTCACCCCCGAATTTAGGGGTGCAAATTTCAAACCTTGCCCCGGGTGCCGAATAGGGGTCTACTCAAGCTACGGCTCTGATAATGTATAATGTATAATAGGCCTATAGGGTTTACAGCGGTTAAAGAGAGTCTTCCCTCAGCAGTGTTTTATCCAGGCTCCAGGCCTTGGGGGGAATTGGGGCTTTCGGGGGGAAAAATCGACTTGGTTGGAGGGGAAAAGGCACAGTTCAATTCAATATTTGTGTAAGTGCTGGGATTTGGGGGGGGGGATTTTGAGGTTTCTGGTGGGGGAACTCCCCTAACAACAGGCCTGTCCCTGAGTGATAACCACTATGTCTTGCTTGTCCTTCCTTCCCATCTGTTTTGTTGTCAGAAGTACACCATAGAATAGTGGAATGACAGTAACTTTACTTAGGATTAAACGACACTGCATGAAAGACCCCCACCTGTGGCTATAGCAGCCCGTTAGATATTCGCCAGGTCTTTCATTTGGTTGATGTCCCTCGTTCTCGTACAGTCAGTTGCGTTAGTGTGTAGTATGAAATGGCTGGGAGTACTGTATTTCGAGCCTTATAGATAGAAATGGAGAATGATATAATTGATTATTCTTGCAAATGTTTAAGCAGTGAAGAAGGAACAAGAGGAAAATGTAGATTTTGTCGGAGAATTTCTTCAAATCGATAAGATATTTACATATCTAGGGCCTATACGCCCTCTATTCAACAGGCGTTCAATTGCCTTCTCTCACACAGCGAATTCATGATAAAACTTGTATTCGATATCTATAAAACCTGTTGTAGGCCTATAATGAACCAGATATCTTAATAACCGGCTCTTCCCTCGATCGCCCTACTAGCCATTCCGTACTATAGCTACTTCATTCTGAGATTAAGCGCCTAGGAATAAGGCACTATTTCGGCGCTGCCTTTGAAAACGCTATAGAAATTAACGAGATTTTACTTACTTACTCGCTTACTTGGAATTATTTATATGCAATGCAGCGCGTTGTTTTTAAGACTGTAATTTACGCTTTTACCTGCGCTTCCGCCAGTGGCGTAGCCAGGATTTTCGGAAGGGGGTTTGGTTTTAACGGTGACCAACTTTGAAAAAATTTGACAAGCAAAAAAGCAAGTCGACAAGTTAAAAAGTTAATCCTTCTTCTATTTTTCCCTTCCAGGTGCTAACAAGCAAAAAAGCTCGTCGCCTCTTATGCCGTTACATTCTATAGCCAAAGGGTGGTTCCCACCCCCAAAATCGCGTCCAAAAACAAAAAGTTATAGAAACTCAATTTTTAAATGTTGTTTTCGGCAGCCAAGGGGGGTTAAGTCCCCCTCTTGGTTACGCCACTGGTTCCGCTAAAAAGGAACCGATTGTAAGTAAGAAAAGCGCATTATTGCGTATCAATACAAAACGAATCTGGCAAAAAGGCGTTGGAACGCCGATCGCGTGCATTCCCACGGAAAAAGCACTGATTTTATCTTTTCAAAGTCGTCAAGTCATCTCCTTGTCTGACATTAAATTCCATTCCCCGATGATGTATAGACAAGTACCTTGATACCGCGAATAGACCTATACACGAAGTTCCTGGAACAAGGTCTATTTTCGGTTGTGAACATTCTCATTAACTAGATGTATAATTTAAGTCATCGGACATTATGATGATGATGATGATGATGATGATGATGATGATGATGATGATGATGATGATGATGATGATGATGATGATATGATGATTATTATTATTATTATTATTATTATTATTATTATTATTATTATTATTATTATTATTAGTAGTATCTAGTAGTAGTAGTAGTAGTAGTAGTAGTAGTAAGAGTAGTAGTAGTAGTAGTATCTCCGGGCTTTTGAAGATGTACACAGAACACTTTGATTGTGTCGCAGTAATCATATTAAACTTTTCCACAAATTAACATTCTTGGCCATAAAAACGCGACCTCTTAAGAGTCCGAGACTGGGAGCCTTTGCAGACCCAGCCACCAGGCACTGCAGGCCCACTTGTCGGCCCTGTGGGTTGGGTCTGAATCACGATGGGTTGGGTTTGAATAGTGATGGGTTGGGTTGGGTTTTTTAAAATGGACCCATGTCGGGAACGCTGAAAATGCAGGCCTGGAAAATGAATTTGAAAAAATATAAATAGCCTGAAAATGCAGGCCGAGAAAAGACGGACGAAGTGGCAAGGGGTGAAAATGCAGGCCTAGAAAATGGTGAAAATGCAGGCCTAGGAAATAAATGCCAAACTGATTTCAGTTAACTTCTAACATATTGCTAATCAGTGGTGGTAAACAAAAATAAAATGCAAATCTCAATGCAAAACTTTTATTTCAGTTAACTTCTAAAATATTGCTAATAAGTGGTGATAAACAAAATAACAAACAGTATTGAAACTACTTGAGTAAGATGTAAATAATCACTAATCTTTGAATGGACTAAGTAAACAAACGCATAACCATAGTAATATCGGAGCGACAAATTTGGCCCGACATCGCCGCCACAGTATCAGCACACGTACCGCAAAATCTCGAGTGTCCGCACGGCACCAGCGCAACGGCAACACGAGGTGCCAAAAGGCAAATTTACATGCGTCGGCGATCGGTTGTGGTTCTTCAGTCGGTGGTGGTGGACTCTCAGAAACGATGACAGCGTCGGCAACCTCCGGCTCTTCTATGCGCTGCTCTTCATCGCTATTAGCTTCGTTATCTCCTGTAATGCAGCGCTTCAGTATCCCATGCTGTGGCTCACAGCTCTCAGAAAATGTCGTATAGTTACCAGCATTTGAGGTATCCGAAATTGCTTGGCGCGACTTGGTTTAATACAAATATATAGGCTAGCCGTGTTTGTGTGATAATGAAGACTGATATGCTAAATATGTATACATCTACATAGCAGATTTTTACGTTTCTAACGTTCAAACGGTGCAAAAACAACCAAGATACACTGTAATAGGGCGAAACTTAGCGTTTTTCCCACTCCCCCTTTAACAGCCCCTTTTTCTGGACCTGCATTTTCATTTGCCGCTTCGTCCACCTTTTCCCCGGTTCTGAAAATTTTCCTGGCCTGCATTTTCATAGTCCGCATTTTTCCTGGCCTGCATTTTCACCCCTGGCCTCTTCGTCCATCATTTTACATACCTGCATTTTTGGTCCGCCTTTTCTTTTCTCGCATTTTCATGTCCTGCATTTTTCAACCCCCATGTCCATGTCTGAACCGTACTGTTGGAGATCACGTGACTCTATTTCTCTATTTCTCTAACTCTAAGCAATTAGTCCCTCAGCTGTGGCACAAATTCTCCATTCCATTAATGTCACCTGTCTGTCTGTCTGTCTGTCTGTCTGTCTGTCTGTCTGTCTGTCTGTCTGTCTATTTAATTTGCGAAATGGCGATCATGATTTGAGAGAAAATTCGTTCCATATTGAAACAGCCGCCTGTGGAATAAAAGTCGCATTTTTCTGCATTAGAAAAAAACTCGATAGTCAGTCACTGCGGGCTCTTGGATACATTGGATATATCAAATTCGCTCTCGAACTCATTAGGCAAAGACCTTTAGAACATATTGAAACACAGACACACATACATATATATATATATAATATATATATATATATAGTATATATAGGGCCTAGTATCAGTGGCGGCTCTAGGGTTTGGCAAGTGAGGAGGCCGTTGAGGTGGCAACTTCTAATTATGGGTTGTTTAATGTATGTAGCATTAAGTATAGGGTCCCAACTGGGGGGCACTGGGGGGACAGACACTCAATAGGGGGCACGGCCCCCCTGCTCCCCCGGTGGAGCCGCCACTGCCTAGTATATATGTGTATGATAATTAATTTAATTATAGTTTCCTCATGTATGTATATAATTATATATAGTATATATGTATATATTCGACCTAGTATATATGTGTATGATAATTTAATTATAGCTTCCTCAGTCGACCGCTGTGGGGCAGTAGCAGTTGATTTGCTGCAATTACGGTGTTGAGATAACAAATTTCCAACGGCAACGGAAAGTCTACTTCGATTTTAGAACGCTCTTTTACAATCGATTATATTCCTAATAACCTCATCAGAATGCGCACGCACACACGCACACTCTCACGCACGCACACCGAAGCATGGCTTATGGAGGTTATTTGTGCGGACAATATTACATTTAGTTCTTTGTTGCGTTTTTGTCAATTTCTCGTTATTTCTGTCAATGATATTTAGGCTATATCTACTCATTATGTTAGTAATGGCTGCACAGACAGAAAGACGACTCATTTCTCTAACTATCAATTTCCGATTACTCATTTAGTAATGTAATAACTGTACACTCCTCCTCCTCCTCCTGTCCTCCTCCTCCTCCTCCTCCTCCTCCTTCTTCTTCTCCTCCTCTTCGTATATTGAGTCCCAGGTTTTGTGTGAGACCGTTATATTCCATCCACCCATACACACCAGATAAGGGAATTGACAGTCATCTAAACCTGGGAGAGTTGTTGCTGTTGTTGTTGCGTATATTTAAAGACCATTAGCGTCGCCACGGGGGGGGGGGCAACTGCCACCCCACCCCCCAATCTGCCCCATACCACCTACCAGATTCGTGCAAATCCGGTGAAAAAGTTTTCTGTAGAGGGTGAGGGGTGGGAAAGGAATCTAACACACTAGCCCCTTTTGCCACCAACCAAAAATTCCTGGCGACGCCACTGTTAAAGACGCATCACGTGTCAAAAGACGATGGGCGTCTGACTCCTCCTTTGTCATCCGGGCTTGCCACCGGTTCCACTAAAACCCGGTCTATCGAGTCCAATTTGCAGCCATCGGCACTAAATTGTTATTAAAACCTACATTATTACACCTGTATTTTTAATTGGTTCAGCATGGAAAAGAGGAGATGTCTTCATGACTTGTTTTTACCCAGCGGGACTTCGTTCTACAGCAAAAGCTCTCCTTGCTATACTGTTAAACAAGTTTAGTCAAAGAAAGCTGACATCTAGAGCCAGTGTTTATTCTAGCCTCCTTGACATTGGGGGGATTTTGAAATGTTTGGGGAGGACAAGGTCTGAGTTTCCACACGTTTGGGGGAAAATTTCCATTTTCCAGCCAACATGTAAAATAAATTGGGGGGGATTTCAAACTTTGGGGGAAAATTTCCCCTAAGAAGGCCTAGAATAAACACTGTCTAGAGCAGAGCTTCGCAAACCACAACCCGCGGGCAACTTGTGGCCCGCCAGCTCTTAGAACGTGGCCCGAGACGCCTCCTTGATATTTGATGCAATGCGACCAGCCATTTATGGTCTTAGAATTTGGTTTCTGAAAATCTAAGAACAATATTACACGACTTTTATGATTTTATATGCATTTACAGTAGATCTTCGTTATAACGTATTTATAGCGGGTCTGTACTGTACACTTTAGTCCTTTAGTTTACGTTGCATCCAATACCATCTATAATGCGGTTGTGAAACACACGGGACCGTATACATTTTCCATCATAAGAACCCGAATCAGAATCATTCATGGTACAGTCTAGTCCGAATTTTAACATTTCATGACGTTATGGCCCGCGCTTTATGTACCGAAGTCCGAAAATGGTAGATTTGGACATTGACTCAAAAAACCTGAGAACCACCGATCTAATCCAATCCTGTTTAATCATCAACTTATATAGCGCCACTTCGCAATGCATATAAGCATCTACCGATGGGACCCACCCAGTGGCGTAGCCAGGATTTCAGAATAGGGGACACTTAGGCATACACATTTTTCGGCCGAAATGTCCTCCTAATCACATTATCACAAAGGTCATCGTTAAAGTCTGCTCTCTGGTGCGATCTTTCCCTCTTTCTAATATCACCACCTACCCCCATTAGTTCCGGATAATGGATTTCGGGTATAACTCCGCACACCCCTCCCCCCAACTACTCACCAGTTTTGGATGAATCTCTCGACCGGTACTGATTCGAATAGGGGGGCGTGGGCCCCGTTCCCCCCCCCGTGGCTACGCCATTGGACGCACCTAATCTCAATGGCACCAGATCCGAGACAAATTCGGGATTATTGTTTCAGGCAGAACAATATAATTATATAGAAAACTTGCCTGGAGATAATGTTCGGTCGTCGCGAAGACGTTATCTATCGAGATAAGAACGAACGTCTATCTGGAGTCTTCTCAGAATCGAAATCTCTTATCTAAATCTGAGATCTGAGATCTAAGAAGACACAGTGGCTGAGACGCTGATTCGACAGAATCGAACGAATTCGCGTCCAATTTTCCTTTGACTTTTGGCTTTTTAACGCGTCGACCGCTACGGTGGCTACGGTGGCTACGGTGGCTACGGTGTCGCAGAGCGGCCAGACTTTACGCCCGGTCTATATGGATTATGGATGGCGTCGATCGGCGCCCGGCCGGCCCCTAACTGCATCGCCGGTCAGATGTGATTAAGGAGTAAGAGTGCTGCCGGGGCGGCGGTGGACACACTTAGCTGCTTATCGGCAAATTTATTATACGCACCAACTGTCTGTCAGTCGCTTCTTATTCGTCGGCGAAATTTATGTAGCGCCTGTTTACTGTTATATCGCCGGATGGACGGATGGTAGGGTTGGTGTGTGGACTGATGGATGGTTGGGTGGGTGGATGGTGGGTGGGTGGGTGGATGGATGGATGGATGATACGGATAGATGGTACGGATAGATTGATGTATGATTGATGTATGTTGTATGTATGTATTTATGTATATGTATGTATGTATGTATGTATGTATGGATTAATTGGTGGATGGGGTGGGTGGGTTGGTGGGTGGTGGGTGGTGGGTAGGTGGGTGGGTGGATGGAGCTGATATGGCGAGCGATAGCAAAAACCGGATGTTGAGAATTCCCTACGGAAGACGGTGCGAGCGACTTTTCCCGTTAACACGACAAATTGCACGGATTGCATCGCTGTACCGGAAATCCATTAACCGGAACTAATGACTGGATACCTCGGACGGCGCCGGATTCAGGAAACGAATGTTGACTCCCCCGGGGGGAATATGCCTGTCCCCTCCTCCACAAACACAGTAGAATGTGTGCACTTTTAGTTATAAATCGGTTTATGTCCGCTTATTGTTTTACTCAGGCGCTATAAAAATAGGCACTATACCCGAGTATTGCTGTCACTGACAACAGGGAAAGACGAACTACATCAGAACAAAACTATATACGCCTTACCCGCCCCCAACCCCCCAATTGTAACGCATTCTTGAGAACAACTGTTGGCTTTATTTTTCATAAATAGTACTTAGTACTTACGATGTACTTTTGGACGGCAAATTAATTCTAGTTTTAGCCTCCGTTCTCTCCTAAAAACCTAAGACCGTAGGCCCGCATACAAGACCTTAGCTAGGGAGGGTGTTTTGGGTGTCAAAATGGGATGAGAACACGGGAGGAAGGTGACCTGAAAACTGTTGGAAATTGCATTGAGTGATTGAGGGTGATTAAGGTAGTGGGCCTGGGGCTGAGAAGTAAAAAAAGGTCGTCGCCGTTGGCCTTCAGAAAAAAAATGCTTGGTGGGCCTGGGGCTTTTTCTGGCCCTTAGAAAATGTTTTTGTAAACTGTAAACTTGTCGTCATTAAGAAAATGAGTCAAATGGCTGACTTCTTTCAGCACTTGAAGCATACGATAATAATAATAATAATAATAATAATAATAATAATAATATAATAATAATAATAATAATATAATAATAATAAGAAGAAGAAGAAGAAGATGATGTTGATGAAGAAGAAGAAGAAGAAAAAAAAGAAAAAGAAGAAGAAGAAAAATTATATTTAAAAAATGTGGCAAAACAAAAATTGTGGGATGGTTTGGGGGCATGTGCCCCTGTGCCCTCCCTGGATCTGTCTATGTGTGTGTGTGTGTGTGTGTGTGCTTGTGTGTGATAGTGCATCGTAAACCAAACAAGTTTGACGAAACGACCGCAAGAATGACGTTTTTCTGCGACCGATTCGCTGAAGATGACGTCAAGATCGGAGGCAAAGGGGAACGATTTATGTCGCAGGTCAAAGGTCAACGGGCGGGTCAACGGGCGGTCGTCTGTACGACCTGTCAATCACGCCGGGTCTCGAGTGGACGCTGCGGCGAAGGCAGACGACGAAATTGACTGAAGAGTCTCTGGGGGCCGAAGTCGATAACTGTTCTTCGACAAAAACGTAAAAATAACTATCCAACGGATAAATATGCGGGAGAAACGGTGTGGGTGGTGTGGGGTGGGGAAACCCCGCGGGGGCAGCATGCATGATCCAGATTTGGCCTTCCGTGGACCTCATCTGTATAAAGTGTGACTACTTAGGCCAGCGGTTCTCAACCTGTGGGTCTCGACCCCGACGGGGGTCGAATGACGATTTGCCATGGGTCGCCCGGGACCATCGGAAATATGGGGTTGTCTCCTGTTTTGATGCATAAAATTTTTTACTGTAGGCTACAATATTTACTCATTAGCAGTTACTAGTTTAAAAATGTAGTTGTCATTCGAGGATAGGCATTGCAGACAATAGAATCAGAACGCTTTCAAACATTTTAATTGTCATGGCATTATTATTTTTAACAGTTTACAAATTACAGTACATATGAACTAAAATAATTTTAATAATATTATTATAATATAACAAGGTTTAAAGTGGTTCAGTAGGGACTGCCCTGTGTGAGAACCACCGTTGTTCCCGTTATTTACGGTTGGGTGTCGCCGCATCACGGGGAATTGAATTAAAGGGGTCGCGGCACTATAGAGGTTGAGAACCTCTGACTTAGGCCTATTCGTCTACGAAGCCAATAGCCTATAACCGATTGTACGTTATAACCGAGTAGGCCTATATAGGTCATAACGAAGTTCTATACTGTACTTGTTGGAGCTGTGGGTGTGGATAAATAGTCGAAGGTGTTGCAAATTGTTGCCTGCGCACAATTTTCTTTAATATGTAAAACGAATATTATGACTCGAATCTGTTCTATTTGCTCGTTTGGTGTTATTAGTGTGGCGCCTGGTTTCCTATACAAAGAGACGCAAAAACGAGGGCGTAGCTCGATCGATTCGATCCATTTGTCCGCCTTTGATCAGAAGTAATAATACACTTAGTTCGTGACGCGCTATGCGCGCGCGGGCGCACTGCAGCGCAAAGCGATCTTTGTTGAGCGAGAAAACTAAAAAATATCTTCTAAATGTTTAATTGGAATTGATTTTGAGCTTTTAGCGACATCTTTCCATTAGGAAAATCATGAAATCAATAGCAGGGAAGTTGGCAGAGTGGTAACTACCCTGGACGATGGAGCAGAAGGTCGCGTGTTCGATACCTGCAGGAACCCTAAGGTCGACTCAGCCTTATTTGCTAGAGAGCGATGGTAAATGAGGAGCAGCGTTAAGCTGCGAGGTAAAACGTGGGTCTGGGAAAGTAATGGCAGCAGCCTACCCCAGATTAATGGCCTATACCAGCTACGTCGCTGCAGATTTGCCTAGACCGAAGATAGGCCTATGCGCCGGAACCCAACGCTCGGACTCGAGCACGGGACCTATCTTCCAGGAATTTTCCTACACCCCAGGGGGGTTACACCCCCGGTTTGTGACAGACACCCTTGCCCCTACACCCAGGCCCATTCACCGAAGAAGTTTAATCGTCAAAGGCAATGCATAAAAGGTATCCGTGGGCACGCGGACCGCAGGTTGCCCATCTCTGGTTTACACAATGACCCTCGATACAGTAAACGGATTCAAAGGCTGTCACGGAAAACTAGGTTATTGAATGCGGAAAGTTACTAGAGTGGTTTTCACACAGGCTTACCGCTTATTTTAGCCTCCTAAACCACTTTAAACCATTATTATTTATTATTATTATTATTATTATTATTATTATTATTATTATTATTATTATTATTATTATTATTATTATTATTATTATTATTATTATTATTATTATTATTATTATTATTATTATTATTATTATTATTATTATTTTGTTGTTATTGTCATAATCATTATTGTTATTGTTATCAGATGCCGCGGAAAGTAGTGAGTAGGCACTAGTGTGACAGAGAAGTAAGCAAGTAAAATCTCGTAAACTTATACAGAGCACTGGAAAGTAGTACAGTAGTAGCTGCTTATTCTTATGCGCTAAGGGAAGAAGGCAACCAGACTGATACTGATAAATCCATTGAAACTGCTCGAGTTTCGCTCCAGTAATACGCATAGGCGGATTTAGAGTTTAATATTTGGGTAGGCTAGCATGGGGGCCTGAAGGTGCCATCCAGCACGCGACAGACCTGGTGTTGATGAAATTTTTTTGTTTGGTGGGATTAGTTGGGTAGGCTTAAGTCTACCCTAGCTTTTAAAAAATCCGCCTATTGGTAATACGACAAAATTTCAAGCAGTAAGAGTATTTTCGGTTGTCGCGTATGTTTTTCTACTTTATTTCTACGTCTTAACATCGGGAACATCGATAACGTAATTACCGCTTCCGCCCACACAAATACTAGATGTTTTACAGTAAAATGCTCAGGCCTACGTAGGCCTAATGTGGAATGAGCTTTACACACTGTTTAGGAAAATATCTAACCTGCTGCGATTTTTTAAATGCTCAAAATTGCATATTATTGCTCAATAATAATCTCGGTCTTGTAAAATTAATCCTCATATTAAATATTTATTAAACTTTAAATTATTGTCACCTCACAATTATTTTAAACTTTCTTAGTAGGCTATGACAATCTGGGTCACTACAAGCGGGAAATGTTTTTCCCCTTTATTAATCCTATTTTCGCTCATAGTATATAGATTTTTTATCACTATTTGAAACTAACTTCCTTATTGATTTGTATAAATAAACTTGCTAATCCATGTTTATTGTAGTTCCAACGTACATTGTTGTTTAATTTTAAATTAACATTGTTTTAAATTTGTTAATATTGCGCTTCTTTCTTCTATAGATGAAATTAGATAATTCATTGTCTGTTTTATTCCTTCGTAACTTAGTTATATATATATATATATATATATATATATATATATATATATATATATATATATATATATATATATATATATATATATATATATGAAACACTTGAACAATTATGTAACTATTATGCATTTGGAAATGATGCATGTGCTAAGTATAAAACTGTTTTATTGAGTTGAAAATAAAGTAATTGCCAATTTATCATTCAATTCAATCTTTCTACTCTTTCTACGGGTTTTCCTGGTAGACATATGCGGAAACGCGTTAAAGCCATTAGCAAATGACGCACAACGTCCATGTGCTGATCCGGTAAATTTTTCGGCAATAAATTCGATTTAAATAGGATTTTCAGGTAAATCTCTTTAATTATTCATACAGTTTCGATGCCAAAGATCGGCGCCATATATTTTTTAGATTCAAATTGCATTTTACTATTTTTTTGTACGTTAATTGTTGAAAATTCAGTCTCTAAACTCACCGCCGTAGAACTCATTGTCTTATTACGTCAATGGAAATTAAAATATTCTTTTAAAAATGCTTTTCTAATTTTTGTAGAACCTGCTATAAAAGATCCAACAATAAACTGTTTATATCTATATATTGTCATATTCATTTATATAATATCTGACGTACTGGCAATACAAGTTGGCATTAATGTGTTGTAATATAAGATTTAATGATTTTAATAGTCAGTTTAATTGCTGCAGGTCAGTTTGCATTGTTATTTTGGGATAGAAAATGCCTTCTGATTCAAAGAAAAAGCGTGATCAAAAGAAGAAAGAGGCTGCTAAAAAGCGTGATGTTAAGAAACCGGTGAAAGAGAGTGAGAATGGGGATTCAGCAGGCGCACAAGATGACAATTATGGTTAGCTTGAATCATTTAGTCAGGGAAAGGCTCAAAAATGTTTTCTACTTAGATTTTACTATTACTAATACATTCAAGAGTGGTACTGAATATAAAATTGAGTTTTAGATATGTCTGTTTTGAAAGTATTTGCATTTTTATCTAGGAATTATTTAATTGAATTTGCAAGCGGATGTGTTGATGCATTATACGGACAATACAGTTGGTCCGATCAATTGACTATTATCCTTTGCTATTAACAGTTCTTATAGGACTGCAGGACTTATTAAATGGAGTACTGTTGATTATCGCATCTTTTTGTCAGGCTCTAATACATTTCTTTAGTCCCGAACGTTTCTTTGTGACGATTCAAAGAGTGAATAAACTAAAAGAACAGAATGTGTAATGGTAATGTTTTTGTAACATTTTAAAGAGTTTTTGCTGAACCATTGATCAAAGTGGTTGCACACTGGGCAGGCACGCCGACGGATCGGGTTTAATCCCGTAGAAGCCCCTAAGGTCAACTCATCCTTACTCCCTAGAGGGCGGTAGTAACACCAAACTGAGTAGCTATGGCAACATTGCGAAAGTAACCATGGGTTCGGCGGAAGAGGCTGGCCACCACCCGCCAATGAATGGCCTTGCCACCTACGAGCTGATGGCCACAAAACGGGGATCAGTGCCGGAACCTACGGGCATTGAGTCTAACGGGTGAAACTTTACTTTTTTATTGATCAAATCTACTGCAGATGGCGACGAAGGCAATGGAGTCGATGGTTTGGCGGCCGAGGTGGAAGAACTTTACATTGCCTCACGGCATCGTGCCGTCACCGGCGTCTTGGCTTCCCATCCGGAGAGTCGAGACGTCCACATGATCAACATGTCGATTACATTTCACGGCGCCGAACTTCTGACTGACACGAAGTTAGATCTAAACAACGGACGGCGCTACGGACTGATCGGTCTTAACGGCTGCGGTAGGAACTTGGGAAATATTTTAGATTTCTGTGTTTGAAATTTAAACCGAATGCAGTTTAAACGTTGCTTTTTGTCATTCATTCATTCATTCATTCATTCATTCATTGAATGCTTGCTTGGACAAGCCATTGCATGTATGGTGTTGTCAATCAACTGATTGAACCTTCTAGTTTGCTTATTAGGCAGATTTCTGTAATGTGACAGAATAATAATAATAATAATAATAATAATAATAATAATAATAATAATAATAATAATAATAATAATAATAATAATAATAATAATAAATAATGTGTTTGTAGATCTCTGAATTGACAGAGTCAATGTGTAAATTGTTGGATTTTGACTTGAGTGTTGTGTGGCTGTGACTTGGTGTGCCGTCGGCTGATGCTTTTATATGCATTATGAAGTGGCACTATAGAAGTTGATTTAAATAATGTGTTTGTAGATCATTATGAAGTGGCACTATAGAAGTTGATTTAGATATGGCTGGGGACCATATATTGGAATTGTGCTCTGGTATAGTTTTGACAATGCGGTTTTTTCCTTGAGAGAATGTTGAGTTAACCCTTTGAATATAGCGATCCGTATAATCAATGGGTTATGAAGCCAAAATATCGGTCGTATTGTGCGAATGGGTTAACCGATAGAAATTCTGTTGCTTATTATTATTATTATTGTTATTATTATTATTATTATTATTATTATTATTATTATTATTATTATTATTATCTTGGCTATTCATAGACATATGAAGATTTCACTCAAAAATCTTTGGTATATTTTTATTTTATTTTTGAATTTTCCTATTGTGAGGTGTTTCTTCATTATTACTTGGGTCTTAGTTGCATATTGTAATAATTCATTCGTAATTGTTTTAATATAGCTAATATAATAGTTTTATTGTTGAGATAAATGAACAATCTGTCGTTTAACAGGAAAGTCGAGTCTTATGTCGGCGCTCGGAAATCGTGAACTGCCTATTCCAGATCACATCGACATCTTCCATCTCCAGCGGGAGATGCCTCCAAGCGACAAGACTGCCATGGAGTGCGTCATGGAAGCAGATGCCGAAAGGCACCGACTGGAAAAGGAGGTGGAAGAACTGGCTTCGAATGTCAGCGAAGGTGAGTAACGACTGGTGATTTTTTTGGGTTTTTCTACAAGTATTTTAGATGTTTTACCGTGCATTGTACAGTCAGACCAAGTGAATTTTATATTTGGAATCTGCCTGTTAAAATTGTGGCGATGGTTTTATTAGTGGAGTATAGAGTGTTGTTTTGGATTTGCAGTGGCATTAGCTTCGAGGATAATTTTCTGGAGGGTTAATTTACACATTGCATATAATTGATAATGACTTGTTTTCTGGCCGAAGGGGGAGGCCCAGTTGGCTTTTCAAACAAGGAACAAGATAAGTGAGATGGTGTTCCATTGCCTTCATCATAGATGATTTGGAGTGAGCAACTTTTCCAGGGGTGTTATTCAGTGCCTAGGGTCAGATTCAGGTCCATGGCCTCTGGATTGCATAGAAAGAACCATTGCACTACTCCACTATCCCCCCCAATGACTTAGAAATTTTTACGAATATTAGATTGTGCTAATTATTTAATAGAATTGGCTTTGGATCTCTTATTATTTGCCAATTTTTGTTAAATTCTGGGCGCCAGGTTATTCAAAGGAAGCAAGACACAAATGCACTTTTCTGATCACGAGATGACTTAATGCAGATTTTAGTCAGAATGTAATAGAATTTGAAACCCTCTTCCGGTTTCAGAGACGCACGATCGACTGATGGAATTATACGAGAGGCTGGAGGAGTTGGACGCCGCAACGGCGGAAGTCCGAGCCGCGGAAATCCTCCACGGCCTCGGGTTTTCCAAGTCCATGATGGCGCAGAAGGTGAAGAACTTCTCCGGCGGCTGGCGGATGCGGATTGCGCTCGCGCGCTCGCTCTACATAAAACCGGCGCTGATGCTTCTCGATGAGCCGACCAACCACCTCGATTTGGACGCCTGTGTCTGGCTGGAGCAGTACCTCAAGAAGTAAAAGCCTGCTTGACGGTCGTTTTTCAACGCTAAATCCTAATCGTTTTCGGTGGTGGTTTTGAATGGATCGTGGTTTTGTGCCACGATCGCAAATGAACCATTTTCCCGTTTGCCCGAGACTACCTGTATATTTTACATTACGTTGTGAGTAAATGAACGCGTAAAGGGTTGACAGTTGTCGCGTTTTCTATTTATTTTTCCAAAATTTCTGTTGTCATTTTTATCTCTTTGACTAAAATTTTTCCAAGACATTTTTAAAGAGCAAACCAGGTATTTTCTGTCATCAGCATAATTGTGTTTATGTATGATAGGCTTATGAGGGTAGCAGACAAAATATTTATTGTTTTTGGATTGCGGTTCATGGGCCCAGGAGTGTCCTTGTCATGCACCCTTGATCTGAAATTAACCCCTTAACCGTGAATATAACTATAACTCAATGTAAAATGTATGGATATATCCGGGATCCCCAGTTAAGGGGTTAAAGGGTTCTTGTTGGGTTGTTTTAAAGGAAGTGTTTTGATCTGCCCACTTTTAGAGTTAACTTGTTTTTGTAAATTTTTTGTTTTTGTTTTCTTCAGCTACAAGCGAATTTTGGTCATCATCTCACACTCGCAGGATTTTCTCAACGGAGTCTGTACGAATATCATTCACATGCACTTGAAGAAGCTACACTACTTTGGAGTGCGTACAATCTTGCGTTTTATTCTCGTGATCTAGTGTAGTTAATGGCATATGAGGCGATATTGATTATCAGTTATTTACTATATTTAGTTATTTAATAATTTTATTCAACTTTTTCCCTCATTGGCTATAACGAATTGCAAAAAGCCAATGGGGGTTATATTTTGGTATTCTTTTGTGTAATTGCAATCAAGGTATGATGAAACAAAAGGCCGTAAAGTAACGTTCACTGTTCTCGTAATTTTATGAGGAAGAGTGGATGTAATGTTTTGCAGTTTGAAGCGATATTTTTTCTGACCTTGATGTTGCAGCCGTCCAATTATCGATATTTAACCCCTTAACTGGGGACCCCGGATATATCCGTCCATTTTACATTGAGTTACAGTTAAATACCCAGTTAAGGGGTTAAAAGCAGACAAATATAATTCTGATCTGGGGTGAGGTTATTGAAGCAGTGTTTAGTACTCAATTATTTAATTTCGCTTTGTAAAGTATATTTTTGAAAAATTTTGAAAACAAATTTGAGACATGGCACAAGCAGGGGTGCTCTAGTTGGTCTGTAATGACCGCATAGTTATCTGTAATTGTTTTGTCACAGTACTTTAACACTGAATTGTAAATTTAAATGCTCTTACAGGGCAATTACGACGCCTACGTACAGACACGGGTGGAGCTGGAGGAGAACCAGATGAAGAAGTTTCGATGGGAACAAGACCAGATTGCACACATGAAGGTTTGCCCATTATTTGCCTGGTGAAATTGCAAATCACACCGAGTCTAGTAATCTGTCTGTATTCTTGTGTGTGTTTTTTGGTTTATTCGGGGTTATGGTTGTGGACGCTGAGGCGTGAAACCTTTGGACTCGAGCATTTTTTCCAAACCTTTCTAATTTTACGAACTCTGGTTTAACAAAGAGAGTACAGTGACGAAGAATGATGACAAAAAAGGCCGAGGGGTAGTGCGTTCTGCTCTCGATTTGGGCGACCAATTCGATCGAGCTGTTTAGCACGATGCTCTAAAACCAAACAGCGATTTCATTCTCTGACTTCGTTGTTCCACTCAGACAAAATTTGATAGTCAAAGACGAATTATACTTATAATTTTACAGAATTTTTCTTTATTTGTTTTAAAATTAACATTGGGCCATTTTGCGATGAGTTTGCAGTAGAAGGGGAAAGTTTCTTTCGTTTTATCGAGCAGTTAATCTTTGCTATCCTTGAACGTTTAGAAACGTGTTACGGTGTTTGTTTTCATAATAATTATTGCATGGTGACTTTTAAGGTAATTGTAGTGTAAAGTGTTTGTGCAGACAGTTGTAAGGTTTTTCTGTGACTGGGTTTTTTAGAATTATATTGCCCGTTTTGGGCACGGCAGTGCTAAGCTGGCGAGACAGGCGAAGAGCAAAGAGAAGACGCTCCAGAGAATGGTTGAGGGTGGTCTGACGGCAAAAGTGTCGGCCGACAAGGTTTGTTTATCTCTCGTCAACAATCGCGCGTCTCGTCAAATGCGCATCCGACATCAGCGCGCCGACATTTGCGCAATAATTACTGCACATTTTTGTATGCTGTGAGATGTCAGACACATTTGTTTGGCAAAATTTTTAAAAATTGGCACTTGATTAGGTTTTGAATTTCACAATCTGCCCACAGAAATACTGCAGCGTTCAATTTTTTAGTATTCTAATTCTTTGTTGTTTATTTTCACATCGGGCTTTATTTTGCAGGCATTTTTTACTGTTACTTTAGAAATGTTTTCCTGTAAGAGACAATCATTATTTTGTGCTTGTGTTCCTTTCGATAATTAACGTACAAGTTGATTTGGTATCATTTGTAAACTGTGCATTGTGCTGCCATCTGTTGTAGACACTGGCTTTCTACTTCATGGACTGTGGAGAGATCCCTCCCCCGGTCATACAAGTCCAGAATGTAAGCTTTCGCTACAAGGACGATGCGGTAAGCGGCAAATACGAGACGCTGTACAGTCTCTTTCAGCTGTTCTACGGTGTGCTATATAGGCAACAGTTGCTGTTGAATTTACCCCAATTGCCCTAGATCTGATATGTTCTTGTTTATGCCATATGCATAAGTAAAGTTTATTTTGCATTTAGACTTATTTTGAATTATGAATTTGCTAGTATTGACAGCAGCAGCAGTAGTAATAGTGGTGGTGGTGGTGGTAGCAGTAGTAGCTTGCACTCTTGCTACTAATGTATCAATTGATTATTCTTTTAATTAGTAAATTTGTCTATTATGAAATAGGTCAATCCTAGAGTTATCAGTCATCATCATCATCATCATCATCATCATCATCATCATAGTTGCTTTCTGCCAGCTCATTAGCAGAAATAGCTGGACATGAAACTTCTCCATTTATCTTTTTCCGTTGTTAGTCTCTTTCTGTTGGTTACTGATGTCTGGTAAAGTCTTCTTTCATGTTGTCCGTCCACTTTTTCCTGGGTCTTCCTCTCTTTCCTTCCTTGTATGTTTAGAGTGCTTTGTATGTGAGTCTGTTTGTTGTCTTTCTTTCTATTTACTTGTCCAGGCCATCTTAGTTTTCTTCTGATTTTATCTATTATTGTCTGTTGCATTCCCGGTCTTCTTATGATCTCTTCGTTTCTGTTTCGCTGTTAAATGCAATGGATGCTGATTCTTGCAGCCATACATCTACGAGAAACTGGAATTTGGGATTGATCTCGACACGCGGATCGCTCTGGTCGGCCCAAACGGGGCGGGAAAAACGACGCTTCTTAAGCTGATCGCCGCAGAGGTTCGTTTTGAAACGTTGACGTTTGATCCTGGGATGTTTATGTTCGGATAGAATTGAAATCAGCCGTTGGATTTTCACGCTATTTCTGTTTAATTGTACCGAAAGTCAGTTTGGCATCGGTCTTCCTTGTACAGTGACTGTTTGGTCTTGCGGTTCTGTTACCACAGTATGATAACAGCAGTTTTAACTATACTTCACGATATTAGAAGTACCGGTAATTTTTATATGGAAATTGATATTATTATTATTATTACTATTACTTTTATTATTATTATTAAGCTGACCATTTGTTGTGTGCCATTTTACCAAATTTCAGGAGCAAGGGCACATTACAGAGTCCAGCTATACAAATAAAATTAAATAACAGTTGTCAAAGCACCCTTGTTTTGTGCTCTTAACTCATTTATGGTGCTATAGAAAATTGTCTGACAATAATAATAATAACAACAGTAATCATATAAAATGCAAACATAATAATAATAATAATAATTCTTTGTTTTCTTGCATAGCACCATCCTACAGATGGCCTCATTCGAAGACACTCCCACCTGAAGATAGGAAGGTATCACCAGGTGAGCAGCGCTGATTTCTGCAAGACTTTGGGTTGTGTCTCTATGACTCTCTCTCTCTAGTGGGTTTTCAGTGGATCTGTGACCACTGCATGTTTGTTGACCTCTGTAGGATATTCATTCTCTGTATTCTGTGTTATGTTTCTATTTGGCAGCATCTTCAAGATATCCTTGATCTGGATATGTCTGCACTGGATTGGATGATGAGGGCGTATCCGGATGTTAAGGAACGCGAGGATATGCGCAGGATTATTGGTCGATATGGACTCACTGGCCAGCAGCAGGTCTGTTTTTGTGGTTTTAACCCTTCAACCTCCGAAACGGAGTACACTAGGTTACATTGCACATAGTTACAAAGTATCTGACGGTTTAAGGGTTAATCGAGCGGATTCGTGTTTCTGTGGTGCAATTTAATATTTAGGATCAATAATTGGCCCCTGAAGAAGTCTGCTCTGAAATGAATTCTACTGGGTTTCAATTCCGAATGATACCATTTAGCTTTGCAGTCCGTTTCTTGTACAAATGACTGAAAATCTTTTTCGTGCAGCATGGACAAGTACCTCTTGTGAATTTGGATCATTCCCGGCTGGAATAGTTGCAAATTACACAATTGGCATTCAAAATGTCTTGCAACTTAGCTCTGTTAAAAAAATCACAAAAATCATCCACACATTACTTGAAACATAAAGTTGCAAAACGTTTTGAACCACCCTCTCCTGGGGCCCTCGCGTATTGGAATTACTGCATTTCAGAGAAATTTTCCTTATGTATGTTTACTGCTGTTGTATACTGTTTGTTATTTGTTTTCTTGCTTGGTTTTTTGCCTCCTATTATTATCGCTGTGTGTGTGTGTGTGCGTGTGTGTGCAGACTTGTCCAATTCGCAACCTGTCTGACGGTCAGCGCTGCCGCGTGATATTCGCGTGGCTCGCCTGGCAGAGGCCGCATCTTCTGCTCTTGGACGAACCTACCAACCACCTGGACATGGAGACAATTGACGCTCTTGCCGACGCCATCAACGACTTCGAGGGCGGCATGATGCTAGTCAGTCACGACTTTCGTCTCATCTCACAGGTTGGAATCTTGCTTCCGTTTGACGTGTAAAATTGATTTTAAAAACAACGCAAAAATGATTGCCAGAATAAGGTTTTAAAGCACCCAATTAATTATTACTATAGTAATATTAAGAAGACTTGCTACTTCTTTTAATAATTTATTAACAATTTAACATTTAATAATAATTATTTTTATTGAAAGGAGATCAGCTGATTAATTAACAGAAGCAAAACAATTTCCTGTGGATAATATTTGAAGATAATAATAATAATAATTCTTGGCTTTGTCTTTGCACGTAGGTGGCCGAGGAAATCTGGATATGCAAGGATAAGAAGGTGACGAAATGGGACGGTGACATCTTCTCCTACAAGGAGTCTCTCATCAAGATAATGGAGCGAGAGAAAGCGAAGAAAAATTGATTCAATTCTGGTTTAGGAAATTTTGAATCTGTATGCTTTCATCTGTAGGTCTGTTTGCTGATGAAACTGCAGCATCTGTAGGTTGAGTAGGTCGTGAACGCTACGAACAACTGACTTGATTTATTGATGTTATTCAAGCCTGTGGTCTTGTTTTTGTGAAATTGCTTCATTTGTTGTAAATGCTGAGAAAAAGTTCTTGCAAACGTTGTGTGCAGTTTTTGTTCAATTGATGCAATAGTTTTTTCCATTTCCAACCAATGTGATCTTTAGGTTTGGAAACTCTGTTGTGACAGTGACAGACCTGAGCGGTGATGTTGTTGCTATATGCAAATGTAAACAAGGACATCTTGAGTTTTTATATCGACTACTGGTACCTTGGTTAATGTGGTGTACATCCCATCCTGGATTTACTACTGTTTCTACCAGACTCTTTAGACAATTTGCTGTGGTTTTAATAATAATAATCTTTATTCATGACAAGCACAGCATCAAATAGTACACAAACAAGGAATAATTATAATACAAAACAGCTACTTAACGAGTAGTTGAATTTTTATATGAAAACTAATGGGAGGTACCAGGCCTGGTAAACACAACATGGATTAGAAGTGATTCAATTGGCTGATGATAAGTGCAGTGACTGAAATGTGACCTTGACCTTTCTGCCGTTCTATGTCAGAATTTTTGATTCCTTGTGAAGAATGAACGCCACTAAAGAGCGATTATTAAAAAGTTGGTGTCTTGTAAGTATCAAGGACGTCCATACATTATGAACAATTAAGAGAGGAATTGCCTTCTCCCCAGAAAATGAAAATCTGTTTTTGTGACTATGGAAAAATTTCTTTTGATGCCAACGGTAAGAATACAAATGGAAGCTAGACTATGCTCGAGCCCTTCCACTTTTTGAGAGGCTAGGGAAGGGAAAGGGCTTATCTAGGGGTTAGGCCCCCACTTTTTCGTCTAAACACGGCTATGAGTATGCATCTCCGTCCCGTCAGTAGCTTCGTCAGATGGCGTCTAGATCCAAAGTTTTCCATCTCTCGATGGCGAAGAAAAGAGGACACGTGACAGAAATGCAAATGAGGCGTCACGTGATCGTCGTCACGTGGTGTTTTGGCTTGAGCTGCTGTGGAAGTGGAAAGACCTCGACTCCACCTTCGTCGTCGTCGTCGCCGTCTCCATCATCGCCCTCTCGCCTCACCTTCGAAGGAGCGGTGGAACGCCCGCGTGTGTCGTGCCTGCCTGTATAGCATCGCCGTGGGACGGTGGACTGGTCCGTCGGGAACGCGTACCTGCTGCTGTTGTCGACCCTGCCTTCCTTCACCCCTCCCCAGAGAGAGATAGGAACAAGGAGTGGTGGCTGTACCTTGAAGACATCCTCTCCTCTCCTCCTTCGCTTGACTCCAGGTATTCGCAGCAAAAGACTCGTTTGTTTCATCTGCGCAGATTCGAAGTAATTATTATTTATCTATGCGCTCTGTCTGTTATCATGTCTGCTATGTGCTATGACTGTTATTATGTGCCGTGTCTGCGATATGTGCTGTGCCTTCTGGTATGTGCTGTGTCCGTGATAATTAATACAGCACCAGACATTGGGCTCGTGGAACTAGGGTTTGTATTTTGGCCGGAGCCAAGGGTGTCTTGGGCAATAGCAGTCCAGATGGAAAAATTATCCAGGAAAATTTTAACACATGGGAATTATGCATAGAAGATATGTTTAATGAATGATTCAATGCACTTGGACTTCAAGTAATGTCGCATTTAAATGTCAACCTCTAGCATCATTTTGCAAATTTACAGTTCTGTAAACTGCAACATATAATTATCAGTGGTTTGCTGATTGCCCAGGATGTCACTCTACTGGCATCTAAGATGTTATCAGTGTCTAAATTGAGTATGTGAAAAGGAAGCAGTGACAAACTTCACAAGATTAATGGGACAAGCCATTGCCGCATTGCTGCTTGCCTAGAACATGCGTACATACCCTACAATGCGTTGGTTGGAGAAGGGGACTATCTTTACCCTTTACCTGCCTGCGCTCAACAATTTTAAGTTGAAAGGATAGATGCATTAGGGGAAGTGATTAGTTGTCTGTTCGCCCAACTTTCTTGGTGTCTAAAATTCAATAATTTACCAAAGCACTGCAAAATTTACTCATCACAAGATGACGATAGAAGGCAAATCAAGGCATTTGCTTCATTGAAACTAAACATACGTTGTAGTACATGAGGCAAGTTCAAGCAACTCAGTAAATACCTCAAAGTCTTCACTGGCATTCGTTCTTATTTGAGCTTTTACTATTCTAAGGCTTTGGATAACATCTGGCAATAGTGAAAATAGAGTATAAAGCTCTTAAGTTTGCCACTCATAAATGTAAATAGATGTTATTTCTAACAGACAAATGCAACATTGTATTGTTTCTCATATTTAAATATTCTTGATGTTATCTGTGTAATTGAAAGTTTTTTGCTTTAACTTGTTTTGGAAAGTTTGATTGCATAACCTGAAACATGTTATCACTTGAACGTTTGATTGCATATTTGATTGATTGCATATTTGATTGCATATGTTGTGATCCCTAATCTTTTCAGAAGGATTGTAGTGTCTGGCTAAGAAGGTGACAATGGTTGACGATCGTGCGGCCGCAAAGGAGCTCGATCAATGGATCGAGCAACTTATGGATTGTAAGCAACTGAGCGAATCACAGGTCAAGACCTTATGTGACAAGGTATGAGTCAAGCTTATAGGTGACCTTTGACCTTTAAAAAGTGACCTCTGACCTTTAAAAACCAATCTGAGTCGTCTGAGCATAATTTTATGAGGCATAATTTGAACTGAAATTTGTTTAGTGATTATTTCAATTGTAGTTACACGCCGAATAAAAAAATAACATTTTGTTTTATGATTATTTGTCATTGCCACAGTGTTTGTTTCGTTACGGAATCTATAGGCAAACAGGATAGGATTATGTGTCAGATTTGTAAAGTAATGTAACTATGGCACCTCTTTTTAAAAACCACCTGGAGGCACACCTACTGCAATTACTGTGTATTGGCAAAAAGTTACGTTTTACGTCATTTCAAAGAGAGAGGGTCATGGAATCAACGGTTGTTACTGGGTCAAGAGAATGCCAGAAGATAGAACCAACTTACTCGAAATCTCGTTTCAGGAATTGGGAGGTTCGTGCTTGGGTGTGGCACACTGGGGAGACCTGGGGTTGTGAACCGAAGACATGGCTGATCGGGGATGGAGCTGGGAGGATGGAGTAGCTCTGAGCATCTGACAGATGTGTTTTATTGCACAGTTGTTTTAGAATGTTTGTGTTGGATTTCAGGCAAAGGAGATTTTGCTGAAGGAGTCCAACGTCCAGGAAGTGAAGAGCCCAGTGACGGTTTGCGGCGATGTCCACGGCCAGTTCCACGATCTGATGGAGTTGTTCAAGATCGGTGGAAAGGCTCCGGACACAAATTACCTCTTCATGGGAGATTACGTCGACCGTGGATACCATTCAGTGGAGACTGTCTCACTTCTGGTGACTCTTAAGGTGAATTGTCACCAAGCATTCTTCTCTAACTTACAGTATCAAGTATTTTAGCGTAATGTAATGTAATGCAATGTAAAGTAGCTGAGGTCGGGAAGATGGTAGAGCGGTAACACACTAGAGATGCGTGCTGACGGAACGGGATCGAGTTTTACTGGAGCCGTAAGGTTGACTCGGCGTTACTCGCTTGAGGGCGGTGGTAAAATGAGGAGCAGTGCTAAGCTGTGAGGTAAAACATGGGTCCGGGGAGGGGGGATAATGGCAACCTACCCAAGATTAATGGTTTATGCCACCTACATCGCTGATTGCCTAGACCGGAGATAAGCGCCGAACCGAACGCTCGGATTCGAGTACGGGACTTGCCTTTACCTTACTTAATGTAACCGAGTGTTTATGTAGCGCCTCTTCTGAAGAATTACTCGAAAGTGCTCCCGCTGCAATTACTGCATATTGAGTTTTTAAATATTTATTTCAATTATATAACATAAGAGTAGAAAATTTGTGGGATAATTTATTGAGCTAGTTTAATGCTGAGCTCCTGTCATGTGTGTGGTGTGATTTTTGCACATTCCCTCTCTTCTGCTTTTGTGGGTGTTGGGTGCTTTAGAATAGTTATCCGATAGAATAGATTTATAAGATATTTTATCATAACTGAGTTTGATTTGAATAAATAGCACAAGACTGATTGTTTTGTGTTTAGGTTCGTTTTAAGGATCGAGTGACCATCCTGCGTGGAAATCACGAGAGCCGGCAGATTACTCAAGTTTACGGATTTTACGACGAGTGTCTACGTAAATACGGCAACGCCAACGTCTGGAAGTACTTTACAGATCTGTTCGATTACTTGCCTCTGACGGCGCTTGTTGATGGTCAGGTAAGAGCACTTTTGCGCAGCGCGAAACTCTTTGAGTTGAGAAATTCAGTGACTTGTGTTGGCCTGTTTGCTCCATGTAATTTAGACGTTTATATTGCACTGTTTTTTTTAAGTGTAGTGTGGTCTTATCCGGTGGCTTATTGGGCCCCTCGAAAGGGACCCTGGAAAATGTTGGCATATCGGGGCCCATCTATCACAGTTGCAGCCAATTATTAGGCTGGGGTCCAGTTTCGGGTACGTTTCATTATGCAGACTATTATGATAAGGTACTAGAACAGTAATTTATGTGTGGTTTAGGGGCCGATATTTTTTCTTTACCCTTGGGGTGCCTGGAAATTTCACGCGATGAAACGGGGCAATGCACCATGGTCTTACTGTAAAAGTACTTTAATAGGCATGTAGTGGTGGTAATGGGAACAGTTAAGACTCTTTAAAATGAATGCGGTAACAGTGTTGTTTTCAGTATGATTCGAAAATATATTTTGTGTTGGTGTTGCTTAGTTAGTAGTCATTTGGGGTCAAGGTTCATTATCTTGGTAGTGTGTGTGTGTGTGTGTGTGTGTGTGTGTTTTCCAGATTTTCTGCTTGCACGGTGGACTGTCTCCTTCTATTGATACGCTGGATCATATCAGAGCATTGGATAGAATTCAGGAGGTGCCACATGAGGTACAGCTGTCGTAGTATAGAACTAAACTTCTGCTGCTTTTAGTCGAGTCCTATTTCTGGCTACACTTATTAACCGCCTGTCTATCTGGACTCAAATGCCTGTTCATACGCACTGCATAGTTATCTGTTGTAAGCGCTCTTGATTTTGAACTTTCTTTATGTGTACTGTGCTATATAAGTCGGCTTGAATAATAATAATAATAATAATAATAATAATAATAACTGCAATGCTGTTATAACCGCGATTTGCAATCAAATTGATTGCTAGAGCTGGTTGAAGTTTGGTTGTCTGTGCTTGTCATGACTCAGGGTCCAATATGCGACCTGCTGTGGTCTGACCCGGATGACCGGGGCGGTTGGGGCATTTCGCCACGTGGGGCCGGATACACTTTTGGACAGGATATTTCGGAGACTTTCAACCACAGCAACGGCCTGACACTTGTCTCGAGAGCTCACCAACTGGTCATGGAGGTTGGTGCTTCTTAATCAGCTACTTGTTCCCATTGCTTTTTTTCCCTAGGAAAAAAGGTTTGGGAACTCATTTCACATCTGTTTTGCCATCAGAAATTATATTTGGATTTGCTCACTGAACGCTACAGAATGGTGCAAAAAAATCGGACTATATTAAATGCAAGCCTAAATGTGAGACTAGTCTGGGTCCTTTTTGCGCCACGCTGTATAATTTACAGGTTATTTAAAGAAATGTATTTACAGGTTATTTTTAAAAATGCCTTGTCTTTTACAAGAAACTGAAATGACTGAAAGAGTTAAAATATAATCAAACTGTCCAGAGTAAATTTTTTCTAGGATACTGGTATCAACTTTCAGAATCTGGCAAAAAAAGCATGGGAACGCCGTTCCCGTGCGTTCCCATGGGAACGCGTTCCCGTGCGTTCCCATGGGAACGCCGATCCCATGCGTTCCCGCTGAAAAAATCACTGCTTGTTTCTGAACAATCTTGATTCTGATTGGAGTCAAATTGGCAAATCTTAAACTTACAATTTCTTTGTTTGAAAGTCTTTCTTGCTAATAATGGTCATGCATTTTTAAAGAATCCTTTCTGATTGGCTGATAGTACTCCAAATCCATCCGTAAAAGACCCGGGGCGGCTCCAGGGTTCGGCAAGTCGGGGGGGCGTTCGGGGGTGGCAACTTCTGAGCATGGAGGCCCAACTATTTTTCATAAACCTAAGTCTAGGTGCTTAGAATGAGTGTGCTAAAGTATGGGGAGGCCTCTTGGGGGGGGGGCAGGTATTCAATATGGGGCCACCGGCCACCAGCCCTCATGTGGATCCACCTAGATCTGAAAATACTCAATTCTTTTGAAGGTCTGATAGTCAATGCTTAGAAACAGTCAAACAACTGTTTGGCTTTGAAGAAAAGTAAAGTGAGTATGCCCCTGTGAAGGGGGATGACAAATGGTGTTTGATCTTAAGTTTTTCTTAGCTTTCCCAAATTAGGTTCATCTGTTAAGACGCCACTGCAGCGTTCAGTGTTCATTTTTAAATGCTTGAACTAAAATTAGCCATGCTGTGGCGTCGTCATGCATTTGAGTGACGATGGTTGTCGTGGTAACAGGGATACAATTGGTGTCACGACAAGAACGTGGTGACGATCTTCAGCGCTCCGAATTACTGCTATCGCTGTGGTAACCAGGCTGCGCTCATGGAGCTCGATGACTCACTGAAGTACTCCTAGTGAGCATCATTTTATTTACTTATTTTTGATCTTGATCTTTATTATTATTATTATTATTATTATTATTATTATTATTATTATTATTATTATTATAGTAATGATAATAATAATAGCAAAGAATACACTGGTGGTTATTTATATATTTCTCACAGCCTAAGACTGTGGAGTCATTAACAGTGGTTTATTGCTTGTGTTTTGGAAATCAGTAATAGGGGTGGGAAGTTAGAAGAGTGGTAGCAACGCTGGATGATGGAGCAGAAGGTCGTGGGTTCAATTCCCGCAGGAGCCCTAAGCCTTACTCGCTAGATGGCGGTGGTAAACTGAAGAGCAGTGTTAAGCTGTGAGGTAAAACGTGGGTCTGGGGAAAGTAATGGCAACCTACCCCAGGTTAATGGATTATGCCACCTATGTTGCTGATTGCCAAGGCCAGAGATAAGCGCCAGAACCCAACGCTCGGACTCGAGTACGGGACCTACTTTTGCCTTAGTAATAGTTCATGACTGTGAATCTGCTGTGATTTCGTGCATTTCTGTCGTTTTCTTCTTTGTGATCTGATTGGCCGCTGTATCTTTTGTTTCTCAGCTTGCAGTTCGATCCGGCGCCGAGACGCGGCGAGCCTCACGTTACCCGCCGGACACCGGACTACTTCCTGTAGATGGCGTCGGCAGTTTGCCTCTCGCGCGAAACGGCGGACGGAGTGCGGGAAAAGTTTTAAGGCTTCTCGGACGAAGTGCCGAGACTGTTTGACTTCTTGTTGCGACCTTCGTTGTTGAATGACTCTATGTGATGCTTTGCGTTAACCTTTGGCATTTCGCTTGAAATTATTATTATTATTATTATTATTATTATTATTATTATTATTATTATTATTGCTGCCTGGACATTAGCGTTAAGGTTTCTTCGTTGACCAATCATCTGCTGGTTCCAATTGCTTTGTTTGGTGCTAAGAAATTGCAGATTTTACGAGTAGTTTTTTGTAGAATTCTGTTTGCAATGCTGCGTGATTGGTCGGCTGCGAAGTGAAGTCTTTCTGGGTTGATTTGACAGAACAATATCCATTTTTGAGTTTATTTTTTGTGTATCTTTTAAAATTTGTTTACTATTTTTTCAGTGACTCTGGAACTTTCGGATAAATTCTCGTAGAGACATATAATAGTTGCTTCTTCTGTTGTGGTTTGCATTTCAAAACATGTTCTGTTTCATTTTATATTCAAAGTTTGAATCATTTCTGTCGTAACTTTGAGCGACGATTAACAGAAGTCTGTGATTTTTAAATAAGAGATTCGGGTGAGAAGGGAAGTGAGGCGTGAAGTTATGCGAAAAAATTGTATCTCTATGTTTATGTGCTACTGCTTTCATTTTGTATAAAACAATTATTATTGCTATGTCTGACCAATCAGTGACTATCTTTTTGACTGGTTCGTTCCTGATTAGCGGGAATGGAATCGGGAACAGCTGCTGATTGGTTGAACGTAATATATGAAGTGCAGAGTATGTGCAATCGAATGCCGCGCTTTGCAGTCGTACAGTCGATCCCCCCATGAACACATACTTTGAGAGATCTGAAATCAGAAAACGCGTCTGTGTTGATGGGGTGTTACTGTATGTGGCTTGCTTTGTGTGTACGATATTTAATAATATTTTTTGGATGTGCAGTTTGAAGATCTGTATTATTATTTCTTATCATGGACTTTTTCTTTGGAAGCGCTTTGTGTTGTGTCGTCTTTTCTAAACTATTCTGAATTTGTGTGCTTGTGTTTCGGTTTTCAGTTTCAACATATTGAATCGTAACCAATACAAAATAATGGTTCTATATTTGAGATTTCTTGTGTGCAATTTATGTCGTAGTTATTGCCATTATTTTACGAGTGAACTAGTAATGTAATGTATTTGAACTGGTAAAGTAGTTATGCATTCTTTATAGCTTTTGTACGCAGTAGTATCAACTCTATCTTCAAAAGGAGGGTAGTCTTTACCAGTCAATCAGAGTGGGTAACTCCTGCACCCATGTTGTCTTTAACTTATTTAATTGCAGTATTTCACTTGATGAAACCAAAATTTCTGCCCCTATTTATATGATTTTTCCTCCCTTCTCCCACATTGGTCTGACTCGTATGTCGCTCTGTAACAGTGGCGGCTTCAGGATCTGGCATGTGGGGGTTGGGGGGGGGGTGGCAACTTCTAAGCATGGGGACCAACAATTTTTCATAAATCAGAACATACGGGAAGAATCTCACCATCAATAGGGGGATCAGGCATTCAAAAGGGGCACGGGGCCCCCTGTACAGCCGCTCTGTGATTTTGTCTGGATTTTTTAAGTCTCTCATTTCAAAAATCAACTGGAAAGAAAGTTCTATGGACTGGCTCAGTGTTGTAAGAATGGCTGTAGGGCTTTTTAATTCTGCAGAAATTTTGCATAGCACAGATCTGACAATATCATTGCACAGACAATAATAATGTAAAATTTAAAGTGAAATGTAGACTTTTAATTTAGAAAATGAGCTGAATTTTAAGTAGGTAAAATGATATTTCTACAGCGCTGCCCGAAAGCTTGGCACAGTACACCAGCTTATTTACAAGCGCTGGAATTTAGTAATGTTAAATACATTTAGCTTCTCGTATGATGACAGTCACATTTTGTGCTCACGAAGGCATTCATATTTTAAAGCATTCTTTGCAATAATCCCTCAAACCTTGCAAGTCCTGGTAGTATGCCTGTGGCCATGGAAATACTCTTAGGGATACCATAACTGAGAGAATAATAACAGCTTTAAGCCCATAATAATGTAATAGCTGGGTTTAAAGTGGATTAGCATTATCTTCTGTGATGAAACCATTGAGACTTAAGTGTCCATTTAGATTTCTATTTGGTCACTGTTCATTCACCATTGGTCACTATTCATTTTTGTCTTCTATCAACAAAGGACATCTTCTGAAATATAAATTGTTAACAGATCAAATACTTCCTAGTTCTAAAAAAGTCTCAATTTATAAAACCATCACATACATCCATACATGTCTCAATTAATATATTATTATTATTATTATTATTATTATTATTATTATTATTATTATTATTATTATTATTATTATTATTATTGCCTCTTATTGTCACTATAACCTACACAAAGTTTGTGACCACAGTGATGATGATTATTTTTACCCTATATCACTACTCTTAGTCTTAAGTAATTGCCACATAATTCCTTTTTTTTGTAGTCACAGCTATGAATTGAACACACTGTGTGAACGTGGCTTTTCACTTTTGTATTTAGGCTATTTATCCCATAGATTTATTATGATATTAAAGTCTATGATTTACCCGTACAGTATATGTGTCTACGCATGTGTTGTTGTGTAAATGGCTTTTCGGACGAGTTTGCGATCGTTTTTGCGTGTTTTAAAACAGAATTTTAAGCAAAATTCGTTTAGAAATGGATTAATTTCTACAAATCGACGTTCATTCGCAAATGGTTTGTTTGGATTTGTGAGATTTTTGTTGCCTCTGTATTATCGCCTAAGTTCCCCATGGATCAAAATACGATAGGGATATATACATTATAATTAATACATTATTAATACAATAGACACAATTTGACACGCTGCCTCGTCACCTGTGGTGTCTGTTAAACCGTTTTCGAACTGGACAGGGACACTGCAATTACTGTCATCAGAAATGGGGATTAACTGACTCGAACCTGTGCCCCTGCGGTGTCATTCAAACAACGCCCTGGTTAGAGATACGTAATTCGTATCTTTAGCATAGGGGTTATAGATACGTAATTCGTATCTTTAGCATAGGGGTTATAGATACGTAATTCGTATCTTTAGCATAAGGGTTATAGATCCGTAATTCGGATCTTTAGCATAAGGGTTATAGATACGTCATTCGGAACGTATATTTAGACCATATGCTTTAATATCAAATTAGTAATAATTTAAATAAAGGGGCATGACTACCTACGGGTCTGCGCCCCCTTATAATATGCATGTAATGCTGTTTATCTGTCAAATATTCATATAGTCTTCATATAGCACCGAAACGGCGCTGCTAAAGGTGCTATCTGACATCCTTGGTGCTATAGACCGGAAACAGGTCACATTGCTTGGCCTCCTCGATCTCAGCGCAGCCTTCGACTGCGTGGATCACGAAATCCTTCTACGGCGCCTACAGTACAAATTTGGCATCACGGGCGGCGCCGGCTGGCTATCATCATTTCTCACTGACCGCTCACAACAGGTGGCTTACCGTGGTCTTCTATCGGAAACCTTGCACCTCCCCTATGGAGTACCTCAGGGCTCAGTATGCGGACCTGTCCTGTTCCTTCTGTACGTGTCAGATGTGTTCAACATCATTGCTGCCTGTGGAATGTCTGGGCACGGATACGCTGATGACATCCAAATCTACAGCAGCGGGAATGCGAGTGGAGAGCAAGCATTAATGGACCAGTTAAGTGACTGTATCACTAGAATCCGGGGCTGGATGGCGGAGAACTGTCTAAAGCTGAATGAAGATAAGACACAAATTATCTGGCTGGGCACAAGACAACAGATTCAAAAGATTACAATAAATGCCTTACGCCGTCCTGACGCCACCATCGAATGTGCTACAGTGGTCAATAACCTCGAGTGTTAATTGATAGTCAACTGACAATGGCCAACCACGTTGCATCAGTTTGCAGGAAGTCGTTCTTCCAGCCGCCAGCTGCGGGCAGTGAGGAACTCGCTGACACCTGACGCAACTAGGATGCTGGCTCAAGCATTCATCAGCAGCAGACTCGACTACTGCAACAGCATCCTTTATGGCATCAGTGACCATCTGATACAGAAACTTCAACTCGCTCCAGAATGCAGCTGCACGCGGTGTTCCAGAGAGGGAAGTTCGATCATATCACACCAGTACTACGGAGCTCCACTGGCTCCCGGTCGGTCAACGCGTGACTTTTAAACTCGGGACCATCCTGTTCAAGGCCCAACACAGCTCTGCTCCGTCATATCTAACTGATATGTTCTGCTCGACGGCTAAGTTGCCTGGTCGGTCGCATCTGCGCTCCGCCTTGACCAGCACACTTGCAGTGCCTCGAACTCGGACAGGCTTTGGTGACCGCAACCTGGCCGTTGCTGGCCCGGTTGTTTGGAACAGTCTGCCAGCAACATTGCGTTCTTCTGACTCAACCATGACGCTGTTATCTTTTAGGAAACAACTGAAGACATTCTTGTTTGATTGATCTGGTTCGCAACTGACATGAGTGCATTTGCTGCTTTGCGATAATTTGCGCTATAGAAATGTTCGTAATAATAATAATAATAATAGTCATCACGCGACGCCGTCTGTCTCTTTTCGGTCAGGTGGCGCACCAGGACAACAACATTCTAACCCTCCCGCGTCAGCAGGTGGGCGATGGTGTGTCCCAATGTTTTATCCAGGCCCGTTAGAGGGAGATCCTATATGGCGACAACCTGACGTCAACATTGTAGGGGATAGAATATTTTTAATCTTATAAGTAATACATTTATAACTAAGACCCCAAATAATATAACAATATGTTAGGTATGGGTGAATCATTGTAAAATAAATGCTTAAAAGTGCTTTTTTTTATTAATAAATTTCATTATATGCCTATACGATTCGAAACAGACCATTATACTGAAAGAGAGAAAGAGAGGCCTTTTAAGCGGTCAACTGGCGTCTCTTCCAGTGATGGCCCCACTCGTCATCGTCCACCGCTCTCCGGTCAGTCGACCCCAATACTGTTCCTGTTATTAAGACAGACGACGAAGAAAAGCGACAACAATCGAAATTTTTTCAAAGAAATCGACGAAGCGAAGAAGAGGAGAAACCTATCAACGGAAATTCTAATCGATCGTCAGTTTCACTAAACACTCAATCAAACCTAAAACCTACGCAGTGGCGTCGCCAGGAATTTTGTGTTAGGAGAAGGGCTTGAGTGCCAGATTCTTTTACCCCAACACACACACACACACACACACACACACACACACAAAGGATTTGCGCTGAATCTGGAAGGTTGTCTGAGGGGCAGGTTGGGTGGGTGGGGGCATTGCCCGCCATTTACTCCCCCGTGGCGACGATATTTTTTTAAAACTTGCCCCCACAAAAATAGAAAATCCCACAATTTGGGGTGGATTAGTTCTCAAGAGTGGTCTACAGTCATGTGCAGTACATTATTATCCAACACTGCTCACGCAACTGTAATTATTATTGTACGTCATAACTGTCTATTCTGCGCACATTGGAAGGCTTTCGAACACCGGTAATCCACAGTCCTCATGGATTTGGTGAAGCCAAGTGATTGGTGGTCTGCCTCGTGGACGAATCCATCCTGACATCTTAATGTTCTGTCTCGAAGTGGCGCTGCTAGTTAAATA
>CM030854.1:1004455-1059271 GCA_018105865.1 Metaphire vulgaris
AGATTGAGCAACACAACCGCACATTTGAAAGTTATTTCGTCCTGTTATTGATCGAATTCAAGCACCATATTCAGCCCTATTTTTAGCATCCATTACTACATTGATATCAATCACTTTGTACAAACATAGGCCATCAACTTCTGCATTTAGAAGGCCTCATCCATGACCACCCTCGCTGTTCTATAATGCTAATAATTATATAATATTTTTGTGGGTTATAGAACTTGTCATACAAGAAACCAGCTCTTAAACCCTTCTTATCTCTAGTTCGATTTTTAGACATTTGACAGAGAACAGATTTCTGGAAAGACTTTGTAGGCCTATAGTGTCGTTTCAAATGGATCACCATTTTTTGGAGTCATTTCAATGCTCTAGGGAATAAAAATTGAGGCAGAATATATTGACAATTCTGTATGGTTTGACTCAGCTAAGCTGGGGATACATGAAAATGTGGTTTTAATTTGTTTCATCACTCTTCTGACTTTTTGCATATCAGACTACTGTAGCACTATTATATGCATTGTCCAATGTCAAACAGGTTATCAATTATATAATAATTTTGTGGTCTATAGAACTTGTCACACAAGAAACCAGCCTCTTAAACCCCTTCTTATCTCTCGTTCGATTTTTAGACATTTGACAGAGAACAGATTTCTGAAAGACTTTGTATAGTGTTGTTTCATTTTTGGCATTTCAGAAAGCTCTAGAAAAAAATTGAGACAGAATATATTGACAATTTAATACGGTTTGACTCAGCTGGTTGGGGGATACATGAAAATGTGGTTTTAATTTGTTTCATCACTCTTCTGACTTTTTGCATATCAGACTACTGTAGCACTATTATATGCATTGTCCAATGTCAAACAGGTTATCAATTATATAATATTTTTTGTAGTCTATAGAACTTGTCATACAAGAAACTGCTCTCTTAAACCCCTTCTTATCTCTCTGATTCGATTTTTAGACATTTAACAAAGAACAGATTGCTGAAAGACTTGTAGGCCTAGGGTCATTTTGGATCACCATTTTTGTGGCATTTCGAAAAGCTCCAGAAAAAAATTGAGGCAGAATATATTGACAATTCTAGTGCAGTGAGACTCAGCTAGCTGGGACACACGAAAATGGTTTTAATTTGTTTCATCACTCTTCTGACTTTTGCATATCAGCCTACTGTAGCACTAATATATGTATTGTACAGTGTCAAACAGGGTATCAATTATATATCTTTAGCATCCATTACTACATTGATATCAATCGCTATTGCAAACGTAGAGCATCGACTTTACCATTTAGAGGCCTCATCCATGAATACCTCGCTGTTCTATAATGCTAACAATTAATGCATAGGATTTGTGCAAAATCAGCGATATTTGAGTTATTTAGTCCTGTTAGAGATCGATTTCAAGCACCATATTCAGCCACTATCTTTGCATGTCATTCCTACATTGCTTTATCAATCAGCTACAAACATGGGCCATCACCTTTCCTGCATTTAAAACAGCTCATTCATGACAACCCTCATTATTCAAAATGCTAATAATTTAGAAATTAAAACAACATTTTCTTGTTCCCCAGCTTAGCTGAGTCAAAACGTACAAAAGAAATCCCCTAAACTCCTCTTCTTCTCTCTCGTTCGATTTTTAGACATTTAACAAAGAACAGATTGCTGAAAGACTTTGTAGGCCTATATAGGTCTGTTTCAAATATATTCTGCTTCAATTTTATTTCTAGAGCATTCAGGAAATGCCCTGGAAAACTGGTGAGCCATTTGAAACGACACTATACAAGTCTCTCAGAAATCTGTTCTCTGTCAAATGTGTAAAATAATGAAGGAGAGATACAAAGGGGTTTAAGAGAGCTGGTTTCTTGTAGGACAAGTTCCCAGACCACAAAAATATTGAGCCATTGTCTTTAGCATTCTTCACTACATCGATATCAATCGCTATTGTAAACAGGCCATCCCTTATGTATTTAGAACCCCCTCCAGCTTGACAAGCCCCGATGTTCCATAATGTTAATAATGCAGAGTATTTGAGCAAATACAACCGCACATTTGAAAGTTATTTCGTCCTGTTATTGATCGAATTCAAGCACCATATTCAGCCACTATTTTTTAGCATCCATTACTACATTGATATCAATCGCTATTGCAAACATAGGCCATCAACTTCTGCATTTTAAGAGGCCTCATCCATGACCACCCTCGCTATTCTATAATGCTAATAATTATATAATATTTTGTGGGTTATAGAACTTGTCATACAAGAAACCAGCTCTCTTAAACCCCTTCTTATCTCTAGTTCGATTTTTAGACATTTGACAGAGAACAGATTTCTGAAAGACTTTGTAGGCCTATAGTGTCGTTTCAAATGGATCACCATTTTTTGGGTCATTTCAATGCTCTAGAATAAAATTGAGGCAGAATATATTGACAATTCTAGCATGGTTTGACTCAGCTAAGCTGGGGATACACGAAAATGTGGTTTTAATTTGTTTCATCACTCTTCTGACTTTTGCATATCAGACTACTGTAGCACTATTATATGCATTGTCAATGTCAAACAGGTTATCAATTATATAATAATTTTGTGGTCTATAGAACTTGTCATAAAGAAACCAGCTCTCTTAAGCCCTTCTTATCTCGTTTCGATTTCTTAGACATTTGACAGAGAACAGATTTCTGAAAGACTTTGTATAGTGTTGTTTCATTTTGGCATTTAAAGCTCTAGAGAAAAATTGAGACAGAATATATTGACAATTCTAATACGGTTTGACTCAGCTAAGCTGGGGATACACGAAAATGTGGTTTTAATATGTTTCATCACTCTTCTGACTTTTGCATATCAGACTACTGTAGCACTATTATATGCATTGTCCAATGTCAAACAGGTTTATCAATTATATAATATTTTTGTGGTCTATAGAACTTGTCATACAAGAAACCTGCTCTCTTAAACCCTTCTTATCTCTCGTTGATTTTTAGACATTTAACAAAGAACAGATTGCTGAAAGACTTTGCAGGCCTATAGGGTCGTTTCAAGTGGATCACCATTTTTGGGAGCATTTCGCAAAACTCCAGAATAAATTGAGGCAGAATATATTGACAATTCTAGTACGGTGTGACTCAGCTAAGCTGGGGACACACTAAAAATGTGGTTTTAATTTGTTTCATCACTCTTCTGACTTTTGCATATCAGCCTACTGTAGCACTAATATATGTATTGTACAGTGTCAAACAGGGTATCAATTATATATCTTTGCATCCATTACTACATTGATATCAATCGCTATTGCAAACGTCAGAGCATCGACTTCTGCATTTAGAAGGCCTCATCCATGACCACCCTCGCTATTCTATAATGCTAAACAATTAATGCATAGGTTTTTGCAAAATCAAAAGCGCATATTTGAAAGTTATTTCGTCCTGTTGAGATCGATTTCAAGCACCATATTCAGCCACTATCTTTAGCATCCATTACTACATTGCTATCAATCCTTATTGCAAAACATGGGCCATCACCTTCTGCATTTAAAACGGCTCACCATGACAACCCTCATTATTCCAAAATGCTAATAATGCAAAATTAAAAACACATTTTCTTGTTCCCCAGCTTAGCTGAGTCAAAACGTACAAGAAATCCCCTTAAACCCCTTCTTCTCTCTCGTTCGATTTTTTAGACATTTAACAAAGAACAGATTGCTGAAAGACTTTGTAGGCCTATAGGGTCGTTTCAAATATATTCTGCTTCAATTTTATTCTAGAGCATTCGAAATGCCCCGAAAACTGGTGAGCCATTTGAAACGACACTATACAAAGTCTCTCAGAAATCTGTTCTCTGTCAAATGTGTAAAATAATGAAGGAGAGATACAAAGGGGTTTAAGAGAGCTGGTTTCTTGTAGGACAAGTTCTATAGACCACAAAAATATTGAGCCATTGTCTTTAGCATTCTTCACTACATCGATATCAATCGCTATTGTAAACTTAGGCCATCGCCTTATGTATTTAGAGCCCCTCCAGCTTGACAAGCCCCGATGTTCCATAATGTTAATAATGCAGAGTATTTGAGCAAACACAACCGCACATTTGAAAGTTATTTCGTCCTGTTATTGATCGAATTCAAGCACCATATTCAGCCACTATTTTTAGCATCCATTACTACATTGATATCAATCGCTATTGCAAACATAGGCCATCAACTTCTGCATTTAGAAGGCCTCATCCATGACCACCCTCGCTATTCTATAATGCTAATAATTATATAATATTTTTGTGGGTTATAGAACTTGTCATACAAGAAACCAGCTCTCTTAAACCCCTTCTTATCTCTAGTTCGATTTTTTAGACATTTGACAGAGAACAGATTTCTGAAAGACTTTGTAGGCCTATAGTGTCGTTTCAAATGGATCACCATTTTTTGGGTCATTTCGAATGCTCTAGAATAAAATTGAGGCAGAATATATTGACAATTCTAGTACGGTTTGACTCAGCTAAGCTGGGGATACACGAAAATGTGGTTTTAATTTGTTTCATCACTCTTCTGACTTTTGCATATCAGACTACTGTAGCACTATTATATGCATTGTCCAATGTCAAACAGGTTATCAATTATTATAATAATTTTGTGGTCTATAGAACTTGTCATACAAGAAACCAGCTCTCTTAAACCCCTTCTTATCTCTCGTTCGATTTCACTGGTCAACAAGGTTTTTGTTTCCTGTGCAATTTCTGGTGTTCCAGGTAGATTTTGTCATGCCGATTACAGGAATAATTTTGAAATTTTCCTATCACGTAAGTTTTTTGAGAAAAAGCTGATTTTAATTTTAAAATTATAAGAATTTTAAAATCGTGGTTTTCGAGAGTTATCTGAGTTATATGGGTATTCAGGTTAGGCAAAAAGAATCTTTATGTGACCGCCATAACAGATGTAATATGCACTGCTGGCTCACTTAACTACATGGATTTTGAAAATTAGTATAATTAGGCATGTCCAGACATGCCCAGAAGCGCCCAAACCTGTCTTCAAGACTACATGCCTAGCATGTATTGTTGCTATGGTTACACAGTCCTATATAAATACCAAGCAGCACTAGGAAGCAGCTGCAGTCTTTCTATTTGATGAGATATAACTGTTTAGTTAAAGGCTGTGAATTGAATATATTAACTAATTTAATTAAAGTTTCTGAAATGTCGCGTCGATGTCGCAATAGCAGTGACACGTTCCGCTACATCTGTGGAGAGTTTACGTTGAAATCACAGAAGCGGAGTATGACAGCAATCATAAAGAAAGGATAAGTTATACTTTGATGCAAAATTGGCGACCAGGACAAAGTATGGGCACCTCATATATGTTGTTCATCTTGTGCTACCAGTCTGCGAGCTTGGCTTGCAGGTAAGCGTCCATCCATGCCATTCGCCATACCAATGATATGGAGGGAGCAGAATAATCATGTAACGGATTGCTATTTCTGCATGACGAATGTTACAGGATTTTCTTCAAAGAATAGGAAGTCTATTGAGTATCCTAACCTTGCCTCGGCAATGAGACCAGTTCCACCACGACGAGAGTCTTCCTGTTCCAAACCCCCGAGTTTTGAACACTGGATGGCGAGGACGAGCATGCAGAGACAGATGAAATGCTGCAGATAGTTGATGATTCAGCTACGGAAGACCCAGAGTTTGAGCCATCGACATCCAGCAATCCTCATATGATTTCTCAGGCAGAGCTCAATGATCTGGTCAGACCACTTAGATTTGTCTAAAAAAATCAAGCAGAATTGCTTGGATCTAGGTTGCAAAGGATGGAATCTGCTCTCTCCAGGTACAAAAATTTCAGTATTTCGTAAACAGCATGAAGACTTGACTCGATTCTTCAAAAAAATCGACAGTCTTACTTTTTGCATTGACATTGATGGATTGCTTTCTGCTTTCGGCTGTAAGCACAATCCATCGAACGGCGACTTTTATTGACTCTTAGCTGTTAAGTTTAAAGGCTGTTTTGCTGCACAATGGCAATTCATACCCTTCAGTACCCATTGGACATGCTGCTTACGCATGAAGGAAACATATGAGAACATGCAGCTGCTATTGAAACACATAGAATACTCGAGATACAACTGGAATATATGTGGAGATCTGAAAGTTGTTGCAATTCTACTCGGTCTGCAGCTAGGCTACACCAAGTACTGCTGCTTTCTTTGCAGTGGGACAGCCAGAGCCAGAGATTCACATTATGTGAGAAAGGTCTGGCCACCTGCAGGGACTTGGTTCCAGGACAGAAGAGCGTTAAACATGATCCTCGTTGATCCAAGAACATTTATCTCCCACCTTTGCACATCAAACTTGGGTTAATGAAAAACTTTGTCAAAGCAATGAGCAAAGAAAGTGAAGCCTTTTACATACTTCACGACAGAGGTTTCCACGCACCAGTGATGCTAAAATAAAGAAGGCGTTTTTGTTGGCCCACAGATTAGAGAGATGCTCAAGGACCAGTCACTTTGAGGGCCTTCTGCAGGTGCGAGCATGTTGCCTGGACAGCCTTCAAGGATGTTGTTGCTAACTTTCTGGGCAACTACAAGGCGCCAAACTATGCTGAAGCTGCTACAAACTTACAAGGCAATGAAATGCAACATGTCACTGAAGATACACTTCCTTCATTCTCACTTGGACTTCTTCCCGGACAATGTCAGGCGCGTCAGCGATGAACATGGTGAAAGATTTCACAAAGACATTGCCAGCATCGAGAAACGCTACCAGGGAAAGTGAAGTCCGTCTATGCTCGGAGACTACTGTTGGTCACTGACACGTGAAGCACAGGACAGTGACTACAAACAAAAAATCTACAGCAAAACATTTCTAATTTTCTCATGTCTTGTCATTATTGCCTAGATCATTCTGTAGGATTATGTTGCATTGTGCGTTACAATACTAAATGCTAAATTGTGATTTCTTAAAACCTTACGTGATACAGAAATTTCTAATTACATATTTGGGTTCAGCAAGTCAAAATCTATTAGTTTCACCAAAATTTGTAGAGGAAACAAAAACTTGCATAAAATTTGTTGACCAGTGTTTCTTAGACATTTGACAGAGAACAGATTTCTGAAAGACTTTGTATAGTGTTGTTTCATTTTCGTGGCATTTCGAAAGCTCTAGAGAAAAATTGAGACAGAATATATTGACAATTCTAATACGGTTTGACTCAGCTAAGCTGGGGATACACGAAAATGTGGTTTTAATATGTTTCATCACTCTTCTGACTTTTGCATATCAGACTACTGTAGCACTATTATATGCATTGTCCAATGTCAAACAGGTTATCAATTATATAATATTTTTGTGGTCTATAGAACTTGTCATACAAGAAACCTGCTCTCTTAAACCCCTTCTTATCTCTCGTTCGATTTTTTAGACATTTAACAAAGAACAGATTGCTGAAAGACTTTGTAGGCCTATAGGGTCGTTTCAAGTGGATCACCATTTTTGGAGCATTTATAAGCTCAGAATAAAATTGAGGCAGAATATATTGACAATTCTAGTACGGTGTGACTCAGCTAAGCTGGACACACGAAAATGTGGTTTTAATTTGTTTCATCACTCTTCTGACTTTTGCATATCAGCCTACTGTAGCACTAATATATGTATTGTACAGTGTCAAACAGGTATCAATTATATATCTTTAGCATCCATTACTACATTGATATCAAACTATTGCAAACGTAGAGCATCGACTTCTGCATTTAGAAGGCCTCATCCCACCACCTCGCTATTCTATAATGCTAACAATTAATGCATAGGATTTGTGCAAAATCAAGCGCATATTTGAAAGTTATTTCGTCCTGTTAGAGATCGATTTCAAGCACCATATTCAGCCACTATCTTTAGCATCCATTACTACATTGCTATCAATCGCTATTGCAAACATGGGCCATCACCTTCTGCATTTAAAACGGCTCATTCATGACAACCCTCATTATTCCAAAATGCTAATAATGCAAAATTAAAACAACATTTTCTTGTTCCCCAGCTTAGCTGAGTCAAAACGTACAAGAAATCCCCTTAAACCCCTTCTTCTCTCTCGTTCGATTTTTTAGACATTTAACAAAGAACAGATTGCTGAAAGACTTTGTAGGCCTATAGGGTCGTTTCAAATATATTCTGCTTCAATTTTATTCTAGAGCATTCGAAATGCCCCGAAAACTGGTGAGCCATTTGAAACGACACTATACAAAGTCTCTCAGAAATCTGTTCTCTATCAAATGTGTAAAATAATGAAGGAGAGATACAAAGGGGTTTAAGAGAGCTGGTTTCTTGTAGGACAAGTTCTATAGACCACAAAAATATTGAGCCATTGTCTTTAGCATTCTTCACTACATCGATATCAATCGCTATTGTAAACTTAGGCCATAGCCTTATGTATTTAGAGCCCCTCCAGCTTGACAAGCCCCGATGTTCCATAATGTTAATAATGCAGAATGTTTGAGTAAATACAACCGCATATTTTAAACTTATTTCGTCCTGTTATTGATCGAATTCAAGCACCATATTCACCCACTATCTTTAGCATCCCTTACTACATTGATATCAATCGCTATTGCAAACACGGGCCATCACCTTTTGCATTTAAAACGGCTCATCCATGACAACCCTCGTTATTCCATAATGCTAATAATACACAGGATTTGGGCAAGTTCAACAGCATTTGTGAAACTTATTTCGTCCTGTTAGAGATCGATTTAAAGAACCATATTGTGCCACTATCTTTAGATTTCTTAACTAAATAGATACCACCGTCTTCTGTATTTATAGCGCATCCAGCATTTCAACCACCGTTGTTCCATAATGCTAATAATGCACAGTATATGTGCAAATCAACCGCACATTTGAAATTTGTTTCGTCTTGCTATAGATAGAATTCAAGCACCATATTCAGCCACTATATTTAGCATCCATTACTAGATTGATATCAATCGCTATTGCAAACATAGGCTATCAACTTCTGCATTTAGAAGGCCTCATCCATGACCACCCTCGCTATTCTATAATGCTAATAATTATATAATATTTTTGTGGGTTATAGAACTTGTCATACAAGAAACCAGCTCTCTTAAACCCCTTCTTATCTCTAGTTCGATTTTTTAGACATTTGACAGAGAACAGATTTCTGAAAGACTTTGTAGGCCTATAGTGTCGTTTCAAATGGATCACCATTTTTCGGATCATTTTGAATGCTCTAGAATAAAATTGTGGCAGAATATATTGACAATTCTAGTACGGTTTGACTCAGCTAAGCTGGGGACACACGAAAATGTGGTTTTAATTTGTTTCCTCACTCTTCTGCCTTTTGCATATGAGCCTACTGTAGCACTATTATATGCATTGTCCAATGTCAAACAGGTTATCAATTATATAATATTTTTGTGGTCTATAGAACTTGTCATACAAGAAACCAGCTCTCTTAAACCCCTTCTTATCTCTCGTTCGATTTTTTAGACATTTAACAAAGAACAGATTTCTGAAAGACTTTGTAGGCCTATAGTGTCGTTTCAAATGGATCACCATTTTTCGGAGCATTTCGCAAGCTCCAGAATAAAATTGAGGCAGAATATATTGACAATTCTAGTACGGTGTGACTCAGCTAAGCTGGGGACACACGAAAATGTGGTTTTAATTTGTTTCATCACTCTTCTGACTTTTGCATATCAGCCTACTGTAGCACTAATATATGTATTGTACAGTGTCAAACAGGGTATCAATTATATATCTTTAGCATCCATTACTACATTGATATCATTCGCTATTGCAAACGTAGACCATCGACTTCTGCATTTAGAAGGCCTCATCCATGACCACCCTCGCTATTCTATAATGCTAACAATTAATGCATAGGATTTGTGCAAAATCAAGCGCATATTTGAAAGTTATTTCGTCCTGTTAGAGATCGATTTCAAGCACCATATTCAGCCACTATCTTTAGCATCCATTACTACATTGCTATCAATCGCTATTGCAAACATAGGCCATCAACTTCTGCATTTAGAAGGCCGCATCCATGACCACCCTCGCTATTCTATAATGCTAATAATTAATGCATAGGATTTGTGCAAAATCAAGCGCATATTTGAATGTTATTTCGTCCTGTTAGAGATCGATTTCAAGAGCCATATTCGGCCACTATCTTTAGCATCCATTACTACATTGATATCAATCGCTATTGCAAACATAGGCCATCAACTTCTGCATTTAGAAGGCCTCATCCACGAACACCCTCGCTATAATAATAATGTGATTTTAAGTGGTTTAGGAGGCTAAGTAATCCTGTGTGAAAACCACTGATGTAACCATCTGCATTCAATAACCTAGTTTATCTAGATAGCCTTTGAATCCGTTCACTGTTTCAACTGTCACTCCCACCTCGTCCAAACTGTTCCATTTGTCCACAACCCTTGCACTAAAAAAGTTTTTCTTTCTTGGACCAACCCTCTGCTTAAAGAATTTGCACTTGTGGCCTCTTGTGCTGCTATAGTGTGCCAATGTAAAGAATCGATCATATGGCACATCTACTTTCCCAGTCATTATTTTGTATGTTTCTATCAAATCCCCTCTCTCTCTTCTCCTTTTCTAATGTTGTCAGTCCACAATATTGAAGTCTTTTTAAGTAGCTTAAATTATGGCACCCATTGACCATCTTCGTTGCTCGTCTTTGCACTTTTTCTAAAAAGTTCTATATCTTTTTCAGAATGGATTCCAAGCCTGAACACAGTATTCCAGATGAGGCCTTACTAATGACTTATAAAGTTTGATGATTATCTCTTTGTCACGACTCACAATTGTCCTTTTTCACCATTCCCAACATTTGGTTTCCCTTTTTTGCTGCCTCCATGCATTGGTGAGATGGATTCATACTTCTATGGGTGATTATTCCCAAGTCTCTTTCTTTTTCTGTTGTGGTTAGAACCTTCCCCCCTAAAGAATATTCATTACCATTATTAGACTTCCCAACATGCATTACAGAACATTTATCAATATTGAAAAGCATCTGCCAGTCCACAGACCACTGAAACAATTTCCTTAGATCTTCTTGTAAAATTTTTGCATCATCCTCCGAATCTATATTTCTGCATAACTTTGTATCATCGGCAAACTTTGAGATTTTGGACAGTAATCCTTCATCGATATCATTTATATATATATTAGAAAAAGCAATGGCCCAAGCACTGAGCCCTGAGGCACTCCACTGATAACTCTTGCCCATTGCGAATGGCCTCCCCTAATGCCAACCTTCTGTCTTCTTCCCTTCAACCAATTTTCGATCCATCTGAGAATATTGCCCCTTATTCCACAGGACTTCAGTTTGGCAGACAGCCTTATTCTATAATGCTAATAATTAATGCATAGGATTTGTGCAAAATCAAGCGCACATTTGAAATTTATATCGTCCCGTTAGAGATCGATTTCAAGCACCATATTCAGTCATTATCTTTAGCATCCATTACTACATTGATATCAATCGCTATTGCAAACATGGGCCATCACCTTCTGCATTTAAAACGGCTCATCCATGACAACCCTCATTATTCCAAAATGCTAATAATGCAAAATTAAAACAACATTTTCTTGTTCCCCAGCTTAGCTGAGTGAAAACGTACTAGAAATGTCAATATATTCTGCTTCAATTTTATTCTAGAGCATTCGAAATGCCCCGAAAACTGGTGAGCCATTTGAAACGACACTATACAAAGTCTCTCAGAAATCTGTTCTCTGTCAAATGTCTAAAATAATGAAGGAGAGATACAAAGGGGTTTAAGAGAGCTGGTTTCTTGTAGGACAAGTTCTATAGACCACAAAAATATTGAGCCATTGTCTTTAGCATTCTTCACTACATCGATATCAATCGCTATTGTAAACTTAGGCCATAGCCTTATGTATTTAGAGCCCCTCCAGCTTGACAAGCCCCGATGTTCCATAATGTTAATAATGCAGAATGTTTGAGTAAATACAACGGCATATTTTAAACTTATTTCGTCCTGTTATTGATCGAATTCAAGCACCATATTCACCCACTATCTTTAGCATCCCTTACTACATTGATATCAATCGCTATTGCAAACACGGGCCATCACCTTTTGCATTTAAAACGGCTCATCCATGACAACCCTCGTTATTCCATAATGCTAATAATACACAGGATTTGGGCAAGTTCAACAGCATTTTTGAAACTTATTTCGTCCTGTTAGAGATCGATTTAAAGAACCATATTGTGCCACTATCTTTAGATTTCTTAACTAAATAGATACCACCGTCTTCTGTATTTATAGCGCATCCAGCATTTCAACCACCGTTGTTCCATAATGCTAATAATGCACAGTATATGTGCAAATCAACCGCACATTTGAAATTTGTTTCGTCTTGCTATAGATCGAATTCAAGCACCATATTCAGCCACTATCTTTAGCATCCATTACTAGATTGATATCAATCGCTATTGCAAACATAGGCTATCAACTTCTGCATTTAGAAGGCCTCATCCATGACCACCCTCGCTATTCTATAATGCTAATAATTATATAATATTTTTGTGGTCTATAGAACTTGTCATACAAGAAACCAGCTCTCTTAAACCCTGTCTTATCTCCCGTTCGATTTTTTAGACATTTGACAGAGAACAGATTTCTGAAAGACTTTGTAGGCCTATAGTGTCGTTTCAAATGGATGACCATTTTTCGGATCATTTCGAATGCTCTAGAATAAAATTGAGGCAGAATATATTGACAATTCTAGTACGGTTTGACTCAGCTAAGCTGGGGATACACGAAAATGTGGTTTTAATTTGTTTCATCACTCTTCTGACTTTTGCATATCAGCCTACTGTAGCACTAATATATGTATTGTACAGTGTCAAACAGGGTATCAATTATATATCTTTAGCATCCATTACTACATTGATATCATTCGCTATTGCAAACGTAGACCATCGACTTCTGCATTTAGAAGGCCTCATCCATGACCACCCTCGCTATTCTATAATGCTAATAATTATATAATATTTTTGTGGGTTATAGAACTTGTCATACAAGAAACCAGCTCTCTTAAACCCCTTCTTATCTCTAGTTCGATTTTTTAGACATTTGACAGAGAACAGATTTCTGAAAGACTTTGTATAGTGTTGTTTCAAATGGCTCACCAGTTTTCGGGGCATTTCGAATGCTCTAGAATAAAATTGAAGCAGAATATATTGACATTTCTAGTACGTTTTCACTCAGCTAAGCTGAGTGTCTGGGCCCCCGTGGCCCCTCCAGTTAGGACCCTATACTTAATGATACATACATTAAACAACAAATGGTTGGCCCCCAATGATTAGAAGTTGCCACGCCAACGCCCCCAACTTGCCAAATCCTAGAGCCGCCACTGGCGCCAAGGACTGTATAGGCCAAGAACGAGAGACATAAAAACCGAAAGTCCTACTGCCGAATATCTTGTGGAATGGTTAGTAAGTCGATGGCGGGAATTCGCAGTGACAAAAGGCCTATTGAACAGCGGGTGTATTGATTTATAAAATTCAGTTAATTGAAGATATATCGCCCATTGTATGACAGGTCTGATTGGCAACAAAAACACAATTTGCAAATAAAGAATGGGATTTATGTCCAAATGCACTAGGGCCTAAAACTGACTTCCAACCTTTAAAAATATTGAGGCCATGACCGCCGTTAAAAAGAGGAATAATAATAATAATAATAATTATGCACTTCTATAGCACCATTTCTAATACTCAAGGGTATCAATCGATGGTACTTAAAATCCATCCGCAAAAGACCAGGTCATACCAGAGATCAGTCAGAGGGAAACAGCAAGACAGACTATGGCGGAAATGCTAGTTGGAAGAGATGTGTTTTAAGCCTAGATCTGAAAATGCTCAGTTTATTGGAAGATCTGACAACCAGAGGGAAAAATGTACCACTCTTTGGTAGGTTAGGTCTGGAGTGGATACTAGACACCCAAGTTTTGTGGCAGATTGCCGCCTATGCTTTAAACAGATGCAGAGACTAAAGAAAGTCCGCTGTACTTCGGTTTATGAAGCAACTCACGAGTACAACACAAAACGAATAGTGCCAGTCGATGTTAATAAGGAACAGATAATAGGGCCTAATTATAATATTAATTAACTTAGAAAGAACAACGGCCTATTAAATTACCGATTATAAGCGGTAATGGAGTGAGCGATAACAGATTGAATTGTAAAATGCACTTATAAAGCCGAAAATAAATTCCAACCAAATGAGAGCACATCAATACAATTCAAAATATAAACAGTTAATATTAGGCTAGTTATTAAAATTACCGGTACACATTTCTCCAGTGTAGTAGCGATAACTTAACATTTCAAGTAAAATCCAACAATTAATTCAGAAATTTAAATCGCTCTAGTCCGTGTCACTGCTTCCTCAAACTAATGCAATGTAGGCCTAAACCAGGGCGTCGTACAGACTCCCTGGCGAGTCTCTGCCTAAACAAGCCCTCAATGCAATTGACCTTAATTCTATAGCGCATGTTTATGGTCAATTCCTACAAGATACCTTTTCCGCTTTCTAAATCAAAATCTGTCTTGTCTTGCACCCCCTGTATTCCTGCGATAACCCATAATAATAACAACTGGATTTTAAGTATTTTAATGGGATATTTTGTAGGCTAGTATGAAATGGCTAAGAGGCGCCTTATTTCGAGCGCTATAGATAGAAATTGAGACGGGAAATGCTGATCAATATGATCATTCGTGCATTACCGGTAGTTGAAGAAGTGAGTATGGGAGCAAGCGAAAACAATGATTTTCGTCGCAGAATTTGTTCAAATCGCTGAAAGTTTTACATATCTATGGCCTACACTGACTGTTCAATGGGCCCGCAATTGGCAAATATCGCATAGCGAATTAATTATAAATTGTTAGTGTATTAAAATGGTGCTATAGAAGTGTATAAATATTTTATACTTTTATTGTAAAACTTGTTGTACCAGAACCAGATAGTGGATACCAGATATCTTGAACACGGCTTATCTCTACTCTTTGCCTACGGTGGCGCCACCTGTAGAGGCGGGCATTGGCTTTGTGTTCGGCGTTGGTTTTCGCTCTAAGAAAGTCTTCGAATTCTCGAAATTATTTATTGAATTTAAAGTCGATTTCTCGATTAGTCTACTGGATTTACGGCGATTTTACGGAAATGGGCGATAAAGAAGGCGGTATGAGAATTCTATCGATTTCGTTAATTTTAGAGATTTTAACAAGTAAGTAAGTAAAATCTTCTGGTTATGTAGCCATTGAGATGGATTTAGTACTGTAGTTGATACTAAGTCTCAGGACTAGTACCCCCAAAACAAGCGCTTGGGAATTGTCTGATTTTTATAGCGCTAGGAAAGCGCTCGTGAAGTTTATGTGATGTTTATAGTGCCTCTATATTTCGTGTGTTTTTGCGTACATAGGGGCACGTTTTTCTTCTCTTAGACGAGTAATTGATTACTGCTTTGTCTGTTATAGTGATGCATTCAAAAGCCGAAATGTTAGATCTGGACTTGTGTGCATTATGTAACATTATCCTTCCTCCAATGTTCCCTAATGCAGGCACGAGATGTCGCCCCATATTGTTATATGTGCACAAACTGACCTGGGGCGAATGAACACTGAAATTTTCACTCCTATCCCATTCCCACTCCCTCCCCTTATCAGTGTTTTGAAACTAGTGCTCAATCAAAACGGTGCAAATTCACAGAAGAAACTAACGCCCAGCCCCATAATTTTTAAAATTCCAAGCACCCTTAACAAGTCTGCATATTATTACCTAACCACTTACAGGTGGGGTCATTTAATATGGAATCTTACTTTAGTTTGGTGTGTGTGTTTGTGTGAATGTGGTGAATTGAGCTATAAAATTTGACTTCGTTGGCCATGACCTTTTTAGGTTTTGATGACGCTGTGGAGGAACGAGTTATCAATGAAGAATACAAGATCTGGAAGAAGAACACGCCATTCCTGTACGATTTGGTGATGACGCACGCTCTCGAGTGGCCAAGTCTCACAGCACAGTGGCTGCCTGATATTACACGGTCAGCCGAATTGATCTTTGCGTGGTCCGGTAGCATAACAGCAGTATGGCCTAATTGTGGCTCAGAGCCAATGGGGACCTTGAATCTAAAAAAGGCCCTGCTTGAATCTGTCGTAGTGGAGATGAGCCTTTTAGACTTGTGTGCTCCAGTTTTGAAAAAAATGGATAGACAACATAAAAAAGATTTAAAGAAAGACAACTGACAATTATTGCAGAAGGAGGAAAATTAACATTTGACAAAAAGGCCCGGAAATGTTTTCTGACTAGCTATTGCCACTAATGAGTTGGCAGAGAGCAATGATGATGATGATGATGCTCCAGATTAAATGAACCATGAACCCAGCAGTTCAATATTACAGTACTGACATGATTCTTTGTTGGAAAACAGTTACAATGTAATATGTATGATGTAATGTATTAATATAATGTACTATAGTGTAATATGTAATAATAGTTGGGACTGATTATTAGGCAGTTTTGGGTTGAGCCAGGGCAGTGAGAGCCATTAGCATATGAAGTTTTATGGATAAAATTAGATTTTTTTGTATCAATATTTGTTTTCTGGTAAAATGAAGTTTTAATTGAGTGTAAAGTGTGTTGATGTTTTACTATTTTCAGACCTGATGGGAAAGATTACGCCCTCCATCGCCTCATCCTTGGCACTCACACGTAAGCATTGCGCGCCGTAGCAAGTAAATTATGGCATACGAGCAGGAAAACTTGTTATTAAAGGGAAAATCTTTGTCTTGATTTTGAGGACTCTTTAAGGGCTCATCCATTTAGTACGTGTACGCAAAAACGGCATATTTTCAACCCCCTCCTCTTTCCACACACCATACATATGCAAAATCTCCTAAATCCGACCTCCTCCACCTCAGTATGTACGTACTATATGGATGGGCCCTAAACACCTGCATTAAGAACAGGTTTGTTTTGATGCTTTTTTTGTTGCAGCTCTGACGAGCAGAACCATTTGCTGATCGCAAGCGTCCACATTCCAAACGACAATGCCCAGTTTGATGTTTCGCATCATGACACCGAGAAAGGAGGTGATCGGATCACATTTCTTCGCGACAGAAACACTTCTAATGTTATTTTTTTCAGTATTTTGCATGATCTTAGCATTTCTTTTTGAAAGTTATGGTTTTTTGTTCTTCTATCAGTTCTCTGAACATCGATGCTGTCAATAGTGGGGTGTATCATAGACATCATAATGAAATTACGGATATCTTAGTGGGAGATAGTTTCTGTTTGTTTTGACTATTGTAATTCCTGTTGTTTTGATTATGTTTTTGTGCAGGTTCTTGTAGCAGAGTAATCACTCTAAGCAGTTGTAGCCACAATGGACGTTTAGTTCTAGCGCCGGTTCTTCCTTGTTTATGTTTCCTTAGAGTTTGGAGGTTTTGGATCGATGACCGGTAAGATCGAGATAGAAATAAAGATCAACCACGAGGGTGAAGTCAACCGCGCCCGGTACATGCCTCAGAATCCTTGCGTCATCGCTACCAAGACTCCATCTAGTGACGTGTTGGTGTTTGACTACACGAAGCATCCATCGAAACCAGGTGGTGGAAAAATTGCTGTCATCGTCTGTGCCAAATTATGTTACATATTTTCAAGATAGCCAAGCATTCCGTGCTACTTTGTAATCTGTTACTTGTTACTCTGTATTTAGTTATGCATTAATTTGTAATTAGTTACATGTTACTTTGTTATTTATTAACATATTAATTTATGTTATTATAATTTACGACAATTTATGTAGCACAGTAACATAACTGGAGCTAAAGTAAAGAGTCACTTATAAGTTATAAGATATGTTAAATAAGTGCGTCTAATCTAATAATTTTATCAATTCAATATGGATGTTGAATTAGATTAGAAGTTAGAACATGTCTCCTAATTACAAAAATGTTCTGTTTTTTTTATTTCTTTGAGCATTTGATATGTGGCAGGCAACAGCTGTTGAGTATTTTAATTTGCTGGAAGATGTACCCTCCACCCTCAAATTCAAATCAAGAGACCATCGACTGATGCCAAGCGCAACACCAAGTAATGGTGCTATAGAAGTTCACTAGTAATATAGGTAGTACCAGTGATGACAGTGGTTAAGGACTTTTTGGGATGAAAGAAGTCTTTATTTCATGCTAGATTTTTGAAAAATAAACCAATGCTTCCAATTTTGTGGCTGCTGTTAAAATGTTTGTGCTTGTTTATGTATGCATTGCTTTAGATCCCAATGGTGAGTGCCATCCAGACCTGAGACTAAAGGGACATCAGAAGGAAGGGTTCGTAATTGTAATTGTACTTTTATTACTGTTATTATTATTAGTAGTAGTAGTAGTTGTAGTTGTAGTTGTAGCATTGTTTTTGTTGTTGATATTATTGGCAGTATTGTTATTATTATTGACACAACTGTGGAATAACAATGACCAAGGTAAGTGGCCATTTAACCCTTTACCTGTTAATTTATTTGTAATGTTATGTAAAATGGTCGGGTATTCTCGGGGCAAATGGAAAAAGGGTTAACTTTGCTTCCATCTCTCTGTAGTTGGTTAAGTACTTTTATTTGTGGATTGTTCAGTTATAAAATCATCGCTTGGTTAGTGTTTAACTATTTAATTAGAACTCTTTATCTGCAGACATTTTAGACTATTTTTGAAGGCAGTGCTACAGGATTTAGTATTATTGCGTATTTTTCAGATTATCTATTAGATTAAGTGTAACTTATGCGAAATATTTAGATATGGACTCTCCTGGAATCCGAATGTAAATGGCCACCTTCTCAGCGCGTCTGACGATCATGTGAGTAATATCATGTGAGCACGTAACTATATATTATTATAATCATCATTATCATAATCATTATTATTTTACTTTACATTACAACCCTTTTGCTTTCTGGTATACAGTATAAGCTGGAAGTTCCTCATGAATAGAAACGGAAGAATGATGCATTTGTATAGCGCTATTTTAAGCTGGCCAATAGAACAAAATCTATTCTCCGAAACTTAAATTTACTAAGCTGAAGTATTAACCCCTTAACTGGCCATTTATCTGTAACTCAATGTAAAATGGACAAGTATACTCGTCATGGCCGGTTAAGGGGTTAAATCATGTGTGAATTTTTTATGTCACGTGACCACTATTCGTTTTCACCAGCACTATTCGAATGGATACGAATAGGCTATTTGTGGCACTATTCGGTGCCGAAGCGAATATTTGGCTCAGCCCTTGTGTTTGAGTGTTGATATGTCATGGCGGCAGTGGAAGGGTTAATATGTCATAGTGGTGGTAGTGGAAGGGTTAAAGCTGCACGTTGACTCTTTGAAAATGTGTCATTTCTCTCTGTGTATGTTGTAGACTATTTGCCTGTGGGATATAAACACCACCCCGAAAGAGGGTCGCGTGGTAAACGCGATGACGATATTCAATGGGCACACATCCGTCGTTGAGGTCTGTAGGTGCTCATCCATATAATACTTTTGCAAAAGGGCCTATTTTCAACCCCGCCTCTCCCCGTTTGGACACCGTACGTGCGCTAAATCCCCTAAATCCAATACCCCTCAGTGCATGTGTACTATATGGATGGATCCTAGACTCATTTCAGCTTTCTGAGCATATTTGATTTCATTTTGGGTGAAAATCGATTTTAATATCGGTTGACTTGTTTGAGATGATTTATCAAGTCTTGTGTTTTCTAGGACGTGTCTTGGCACTTACTTCACGAGTCATTGTTTGGGTCGGTCTCGGACGACCAGAAACTAATGATGTGAGTTACATTACAGTTACGTTTCATTACAGACCGGCCTATTTGGTCATTTTCATTTGTTTCTTGTTGTTAAAAGTTATTTTAAATGACATATTTGGGTAATCTGATGCTACTATATTCTGTGAATATTGGCCAGTTTTTTCCTTATTTGTGTTTGATTGTAGCTGGGACACTCGGTGTACAAACACAAACAAGGCCAGCCATACGGTCGACGCGCATACTGCCGAAATCAACTGTCTCTCGTTTAATCCGTACAGCGAATTTATTCTTGCTACTGGATCAGCGGACAAAGTTAGCGAGACTGTTTACTGCTTACCTTTCTCGATGTTTTTATGCGTTAGAGCGGCATGAATTGGGTTGGCTGCCAGGTTTTGAGTTTCAGTCTATGGTCAGAAAGTATTGGCATGCCTATTCAAAGTCTAAGCGTACCTGTTCTCTATTGCCTATCTGCCATAACAGGGACTGGAAAATTGAACTGGCATATTGGATTTGACGATGGGGGATTACAACTTAAATCATGGAGTGATCGACAGATGTCAAGGACATTACTAATGTGGCGCTATAGAAGTGTGGTGGTGGTGGTGGTGGTGGTGGTGGTGGTGGTGGTGGTGGTGGTGGTGGTGGTGGTGGTGGTGAAACTGTAGATATGGTTGGCAAAGCAGAGGGTTGCTGGACAGATAGATGTACTTAGCCCTGAAAACTGTAACTGCTGGAAGAATTAAGGTTCCTGAAGTTAGCAATAGTGTTGTCTGTGTGTTTGTGTGTGTGTGTGTGTGTGTGTGTGTGTGTGTGTGTGTGTGTGTGTGAGTTTGTGAGTGTGTGTGTAGCAGAAGAATGGTTTAACTGCTTGGTTCCAATTTTTAGACCATAGTTTTTTATGCTTAGATGGGATAGAACACATACACTACAAGAAGACTGGTTTAGTTCTGAATTACTTGTCTAAAAGTGTCAGCATCTTTGATTTGATACAAGACCACGATGAAGCCAAACTGATACCTGGTGTTGTACGGATGCCCTGTTCATAATATTGTGCCAACAATCAAAATTGACATTAATATGTAACTGGGTTCAATTCTATTTATATCTAGCTGTTTGGCCTGTTGGTATTGTGTGCCCTCCAGGGATATTTTTACACCTCCCCGACACCCCCAATTTGAGACCAACACCTCCCAATCTCAGCTATGGGATTACCTTTTTTTGCTTGTCAGACTTTTTGGCAGGGAACCCCTAGCATTTACCGACCCCCCCCCCCACAATTGAGAATCCTAGAAATAACCCTGGTACCCTCTACTGTGTCAATGGGTAGGAATGGAGGAAAATGTTACTGTCCACAACCCTGAACATTTTTATGCTGGTTGTGTATATTTTGTGACATAACCTGCATTTTGCTGCAATTTTGTGCGTTAAATAGACTTTATTTTACCACAATTTCTCTTTGCAGACTGTTGCACTCTGGGATCTGAGGAATTTGAAACTCAAGTTGCATTCATTTGAGTCGCACAAAGACGAGATTTTCCAGGTACTGTTCATCCTCCTCCTCCTCATCATCATCATCATCATCATCATCATCATCATCATCATCATCATCACACTTTTAAAAGGGTTTAAACTATTTTTTAAATGCTAATAAAATTATTTTAATTTTTTCCTGCAGGTACAGTGGTCTCCTCATAACGAAACAATTCTTGCTTCTAGCGGCACAGATCGGCGACTTCATGTTTGGGATTTGAGGCAGGATGCTTTTCTTTCATGTCTATTTTCTTATTCGGAATTTCTTGTTGCATCCGTTTAGGGGTGGAGGGCATGGTGGAGTAATTGAAGGATAGCAGGTTTGAATCTGACCCCTCTAGCCACTGTATAGTGACCTTAATGTCTACGAGGAAGGCAACAAGAAACCACATAACTCGACTTGTACTTGGGTGGCGTAAAAGCCAATTGGATTTGCCTTAGGGCAGAGAAATCATCATCATCATCATCATCATCATAATCAGTTTTATAGCAAGGCCTCTGAGTGATTCTTCAGAAGCAGTGCTACTCAGTCTATTACATTATCTTACATTACATAACAAGGGGAAGAAAAACAAGATGTGAGCACTGTACTTGAGACAATGATTTAAACTTAGAAACTAAGAAATGTGTGTGTGTGTGTGTGTGTGTGTGTGTGTGTGTGTGTGTGTGTGTGTGTGTGTGTGTGTGTGTGTGTGTGTGTGTGTGTAAAAGTTCTAGCACATAGCTTATCACTTTACATGGATTTTAGGGTCCATCCATATAGTACGTATGCGCAGAGAGGGTTTGGATTTAGGAGATTTTGCCTATGTACGCTGTCCAAACAGGGGCGGCGTGAAAATGTGCGTTTTTTATGTACGTACGTACTATATGGATGAGCCCTTCGGGGCAGATTCTTGGACTGTTTTTAGTTTAGTTGTTGAAAAGACTGTTTAAAATTTTGTAGTAAAATTGGCGAAGATCAGTCGGCCGAAGACGCAGAAGATGGACCGCCAGAGCTTTTGGTTGGTTTTGTTTCGAGCGATGTTTGCATTTTGGTGTTGAGTTATAATTTTGCAGCGTTGTGTAGAGAAAGAAATTTTCTGCTTACTGTTTCAATTTTTTTTTTGGTGGGGGGGGTTCTTGATGTTGATTGTTGCCGTGTCAAGAAAAGAATCGCCAGATTTGTGTTTCGTTTTCAGTTTATTCACGGCGGCCACACAGCGAAGATATCGGACTTTTCCTGGAACCAAAACGAGCCGTGGGTAATTTGCTCCGTTTCAGAGGACAACATCATGCAAGTCTGGCAAATGGTGAGCTGTTGTATGGAGTTCCATATCAGACACTTATAGATGATTCTTTGTTAAGAATTCCTATTGCCTTATAAGAACTCAGGTGGGTTTTTGACCCTTCCTGCCATGGTATTGTCGCGTATTATTGGATCGTAGTAGATGTTACGGTGCAGTTTGGGGATTTAGTATTCACAGAAGTCTAAAATGTGTGATGAATATAAACAACTTTGTCTTTCAATTTTAAATCTATGCAGTGCTAATCAGTTTGACATTTATATACAGATAATAATAATGATGATAAAAATTATGATAATCATTATAAGATTAATGTAATGTAGTAACTCGTCCATTATGGACTGCATAATGACAGAAGCACAGTGCATTAAGTAACCTGTTAGTATTGTAACCACTGTTGGCAACTTAGACAAAATAAAATAAATAAGGTTTTAAATGTCATTTGGATAATTAAGGGTTCTCTTGTATATTGTATGTCATGTTTTCAGTTGTGTTGGAAATAAATAAATAAATAAAATAAAGAAACAAAAAATAAACTGATGGTGAAAGCTGGACAAAAAATGTTGTGATCGCCAACCAATTGTTCTTTAAGAACATGAAGATCTAATTAACCATTTCAAAGATGATTTTGTAGGAGTTGTTTGCAAAGGGCTCCAGGCCAAACCACTCAATCCCAAATAATATTTGTTAAAATTTCTGGGTGTTTTTTTTGTACAGGCTGAAAACATTTACAACGATGAAGAGCCCGACGCTCCCGCAACAGAAGTGGAACAGTCTGTGTCGTAGGATAAAGTTGAAATAAGGATTTTTTGAAGGCCGCTGTAATGAAGCTCACCAGTTGTATGGTCTGGCAAATAAGCAATGTAATAGTTCTTGTTTTTGGTGACTGTTATGCATTCTCAATTAAGTGCACTGCGAGATTCTTAAGTGATGTGTTGGCAAGAATTTGTTGACTCTTCTATCGTCGGATTGTTTGTCCAGGCATGAATGAATTTTCTTAAACAAAATGGTTGCATTTAATCATAATACATATGTTGTATGCAGGGTGTGATTTGTGACCTGGAGCAGTGGGGGGATATGTCAAGCTTGGGGATGCAGTTGGGAAATGTAGTGGTGGGGATGTAGCGGTAGGGGGTGCGGTTCGGCAGTGGGGGGAAGATTCCCCTCTTTTCCCCACAAATTGTGACTGGTTGTATGAATGTTTTAATCGGGTTTTCTTTGATTCTTGTATCTGTCCATTTACCTGTTTGCATGATGAGAGATGAAAAGAGTTGCTCTTTATAGTGTCGTGTTATCGCATAACATGCATGTACTTGTATCCCAGTTTCAATGCAATAGTCTTAGTAGGTTTATTATGTGTTTATATTCTTTAAATGCTGTGTTACTGTATTATTAATAGACAGGAGGGTGATATGCTTTGTTGCAGTCATTGGTTTTATCCTTTTGGTTATTCATAATTCTATTTATAATTTTTCCTAAAAATTCAGTTTGATAAGTGTGACCTTAAAAATTTAAATGTTAGAGCAAATGTTTAAGTGGAGTTTAAATGCTAATAAACTTCAGAATTGGTGTTTTATTGTAGTCTTTTCTGATTGTTCCATTTAATTGAGCAGTTATTTCTGGCTTTGGAAACTGCTCTGTGGCGGTGTGAGAGTGTTCTGTTATAGTGTATGCTGTATGGTAGACTACTGAGTAACATGGTTGCTGCTTTCTGACCTTTCCTTTGGCTTATTATTTGTTGCTTATATTAGTATGGCTACTATTCACTATGCTAAGTGTCAAAGTTTCATCACCCTGCAACACTGGTGCTTGTGATGATAATTATGGGTTAGCTGTTTCCTCGATGTACTGTAGTACTGTGCTGTCTTGTGCGTCTCAATGTGCTTCTGGTATACTGTCATAAAGGTCCATTCTGTGATATTCATCCAGGTCGTTCTTGGTCTGATGTAAGTTCCAATTAGTAATGTAAGCTTAGAGCAATGCTGCTTACATGAAATTTACAGAAATGACTGGACCCTCATAATTTCAAAGTACTTGAATTAGGCATACACGACCAGTGGCGGTTACAGGAATTCTTGGTGGGGGTTGAAAAAAAATTATAGAAAGTTGGTGGGGGGATGCAAAGTGAAGAAAAAACAAAAAAGGGAAAAGGTCATTGTTAGTGTTTTGCCCACTAAATGTTAAAAAACCTTGCAAAAAGGTCGACAAGCAAAAATGCAGGTCTTTAACAGTTTTTATCACTTTTTGACACTCTCGCCGAAAGATAGGTTGACAAGCAAAAAGGTCATCCGGAACCCATGTGGTGAGAATGCATCCCCAGTCATCAACATGGTGGAACCGCCACTGCACACTACTGTATATATCATAATAACAATTATTTTTGTCAGTAGCTTCGCGTATATAAGAGGGAAATACGGTAGCTTTGAGAAAACGCGAGACTTGAAAAATATTTGCGAAAAGTAAATATATTTATTTCAATTTTATTTAATATTATTATTTAAACTGTATTCGTAAACATTGTCAAGCCAATTAACTGATATATGCGACAGACTTTCGCTGGAATATTTGTTTTGCGATTTTATTCTGGTCTTTAATTTCGGGAATACTCTACTCCTGTCTTGGTCAACACTGCTTTTATATAGCGCCACTTTTCCTGATTTGAGGTTTGTTGGTTTACTGTTGTACTGGATCCATCGTTTGATAGGTGAAAAATTGATTAGATTTAGTGATAATATATAATAAAGTGAGATAGAAATTATCGCCGATGAATAGGACAGTAACTTAGTTGTACGTATTTTAATAAAGATCTTATCTAATGTCATGTTACACATGAAAGAATGCGAGATAGTTTTTGCAATATGCGCTGAACTGATAGGGCTTTTGGTCTTTTTGCAGATTTGCATTAGATAGAAGAAAAGATTTTGCTCCAACAAGAAATTGGAAGATGTTGTCAGAGGTTTCGTCAGTTTTTGCGATACAGCTTCTGCAGTGTTTCTTGATTTCACCAGTAGGTCGTTATACACCGATAGTACATAATTTTACCGCCAATGTTTGTCCAATTCATCATCAACATCAGGTTCTCTGTCCTGAGACAGGGGCCTCATTGTTTCCATTCCTCTCTCTGCCTTGCCTCCTCTTTGATTTCTACTTTTGTTTGACTTGGCATCTATGTCTACGTGTATAAATTATGGAAATTGTGTGAATTAGGCATTTTTATGAGAGGAATCAGTTGTCTTTCTTATAGGCGGTTACCGGTAATAAGTGAGCAATTTGACCCAGTCCTGTAATTCTGAGATTGCTTAGGATTAACTTTTGTCACTACTTTCTTGGTGTGTGACCCAAGGGTCTGGAATTTATTATTTGTATAACTAGCACATTATCATCTTTTAGATCTAGTCTTAAACTTGGTATCTGTTTGGCTTGGCCTATCTCCTGTATATTGCTTACCGGCTAGATTGCTTGCTTGCTTGATTGATTGATTGATTCACGGGGTCAACTTGCTTACTGTTTTCCATCATCTGACATGCGTTACTGACAGTGACTTTAGAACTCTGATGATGTGACTTACAGAAGAATTACATTTGACAGGATATGCCATTCAGTGCATTTGACCAATGGTTGTTGTTTAATGTCCTGTTACTGTTGCTTAAGATCTTAAAGTAAGCTAAAGATGATAAGATTCTAGCTAGTAATTGACTAATTGTAGTTCCTCAGGAGATAATGTTGCTAAAGTAACTGCTCTGTGCTTGGTTTTTGTTCTTCTTAGATCGTCACTGAGTATTGCCCAGGACATGGAGCTGTGTGAGCATTCATTATTATATTAAATCATACTTTATTGTTAATTTTCTTTAAAATTTTATTTTTCAATTGGTGGTTTAAAGATTGTTCTTATTTCTTAAAACTGAATACCATTCCCACTTTATTGATTCTGCTTCCATGGTGTACAGAGTATCTTTATTATTATTATTATTATTATTATTATTATTATTATTATTATTATTACAGCTTCTAAGTACAGATAGGTCGTTCTAAGTGGCATTTTATGGTGTTCTTCTTGTAGCTGTCCACCTCTCCAGCGCTGTTGTAACGGTGGCAATATGTGTTGTATTCCAACGGATTCGTCAATTCGGCCGATTGAGACGCTTACTTTCGACAGTGAACTCCAGTTTGGCGTTTGGAACCTCTGGTACTTCTGGTATTGCTTGTTATCTTATCGTGAATCATCTCCGTCTTGCAGAGATGTAGCAAGTACAAAAAAGTACAGGTACAAGTACCTGGCATCCAAGTACAAGTACAAGTACATGCATTCCCAAAACTTCAAGTACAAGTACAAGTGCAAGCACCTAGCCTCCAAGTACAAATACAAGTACAAGTACTAAAAAATTGTACTCGAGTACAAGTACCAAGTACTACATCTCTGCTGTGTTGTTATCGAAACTTGAGTATCCTTGTTCTGCTGCTTTTATCTCCTTGCCCTCGTCTGTGTTTTATGGTTGTCCCCTTAGATTCATGTTTATTCTTTTTGTTTTACTATTGTGTGCAGACAGTTGTCATTTGCTGCTGATGTTGTTGTTGCCACTAGTTTGTTGTTGTTGTTGTTGTTGTTATAGTATTGTTATTTGTCTAACAATTTATGATGCACTATGTCATGAACAAGTTGCCCATTCTTCTGTTTCTTTAGGTGCTGTGAATTACTATGTTAACGACCGTGGATTTCCACTTTGTCCGATCTTTGCATCCTCTTATTGATTTGATGTTATTCTTTACTCCCTCAATTCCTTCTCGTAGGCAGTCTACATAGGTGTTACTCTGCCTTCCTTTTGTTCTTTTTCCCTCCAATTTTCCAGTTTTTACCAAGTGCTCCAGGCCTTCCTTCCTCTTGATTTGTCCGAGGAAGGTCCCATTTATTCCCGAATTCCCCAAAACTGTAAATAGGATTTCCATGCTGCACACAAGTTGCCCATTAGCACTACTTATGTGCTTGTGTATGAATATTTGTATTCTCTTTGTTGTATTTTTCTGAGCATTGCATTTGTATAATTATTAATGTGTGTGTGTGTGTGTGTTGCACTGCCCCAAGGCTATGTATAGTATCATAGTATGTTATGATATCCACCATTAAACAGTCTCTGTCTTTTACTATGGTAAAAGTGTCTTTATCTTAGATGTCAGTATCTTTCAATTTGTTTACTTGCTTGTTTATTTTATTTATTATTTCCATTTTGAAATTCCGAAAAATCTTGCGTCGGAATTTCAGGTTTGTCGTGATCTTCCTCTTCATGGCCTGCACCGGCGCGTGTGCGTTCTGGCGCCACAGGCGCCGTCTGCTCGTGGCGGAGCAGGCGGCGCTCGCGACGGTGTCGTTCGGAACCCTGGTGCCGCGCCAGCGCTACCACTGTCCTCCGTCGCAGCTTTCGTCCGAGGCTTCCCGTGGCAGTCTCAACAGGTTTTCCTACTTTTCGACCGTCATGGCTTCCAGTCCTAGCACACAGGAACCCCTCGGAGAGTTTCCAGCACCGCCGCCGTATTCAGAGGCAGGACGGCATTTCTTTCCACCTTTGGCTGAATTTCTGATGCTTATGATAATAATAAACTTAATAATAATAATAATAATAATAATAATAATAATAATAATAGTGATAATAATAATGATAATGATAATTTGTTAAGGGAATAATACCACTACTACTGCTACTAATGATGATGATGATAATCATAATAATAATTAATACTACTACTACTAATAATAATAATAATAACAACAACAATAATAGTAGTAATAATAATAATCATAATAATAATAATAATAATAAATGAGGCATTTGAAAGGTTGAAATTGCATTTTTCAAATCAATATTTCATTGGTTGTTTGCTGTGCCTCATCATCATCATGAGTGTTCAGTAGGACATATTGATAAATGCTTTTACTTTTTATGTAAGTAAGTCAGTCAGTGTAAGGATGGGACTTCCTGTTTGAAGATGGTTCTCTTTTGCGTTTTGTGTGACTAATTGTCGTTGGTTTTCTCTGACAGCTGGCTGCAAAGTCATCGATTCTGTCAAGGAATTCTTCTTACCTGAGAGACCTTCCACCGTATTCAATGAACACTGAGTTTTTCCAGAAGCAGTCAGAACAAGGTTTCCTTTTTATATATTCAGTCTTTGTTTATTATTTCATTGTATTTATTCAATTTCTTTTGGCACCTTTTGATGGGGTGCATTTTTATGTGTATTAATCATTAATTCAATCCATATATTTATGTGCATATAATTAAATATTATATACACACACATATGTCTATATATATACATATATATATATATATATATATATATATATATATATATATATATATATATATATATATATATATATATATATATATATATATATATATATATATAAACAAAGTCCGGAAATAATGAATGTCATCGTCATTAATTGAACCTGCTACAATGGATGGTTCAAATTGTTATATTAAGTTGTCCTTAATCAAAGTTGAACAGCTCATGCTGGGCATGACAAATCCACTTTAGAGGAGTGATTTCATGATACATGACAGTGCGCATGCCTGTCTATCTAATGAGTTGATTACGGTCCATCCATATGGTATGTATGCATTGGGGGGGTGGTGGAGGGTTGGATTTTTGAGATTTTGTGTATGTATGGTGTGCAAAACGGGGAGTTTAAAATATGCCGTTTTGCATACGTACAATATGGATGAGCCCTAAGTACGTTCACGTGATAACATGATGATGAATTTGACTGAATTGCCAATGTCTGTTTTAGCTTATGGTTGTCTGGGCGACACTTGTTCCACCAGTGGACAGTTTTCCTGCCGCGCGACACCCGACCTGCTAACCTCCCCTCCGTCGTACTCGACCCTGGTGGACGCCGTTACCCCTCCCACCTACACGACCACGCCGCCCCGGGACCGGTCTTCTGGATCGCTTCCATTGTCCGTCTCGACTCCGTCCATCGGTTCCGGAGAAGTCCTGATTCCGGAATGTTCTGAAAGACAGAACGGTGTTCCGCTTTGAACCTTCGGAACATGTCACTAACTGTTGAGCGGCTGCGTGTTCTTGTTACTGCTTCTTATGTTCTGGTTCTGTGACTTTTTGGGAATGACCTGTGAAACCCATGCTTTTGCGTTCTCGAATTTCTTTTGGGCTCTGTTCAGCTGTTTGAACCACGCGTTTTTTAAACTGATTTCCTGCTATTCTGGACCAGACCATGTTTTTAGTATGAACCAGTCTGTCTTGTGTGCAGTAACCAGTCTTTCAACTGAAGCAGGTTTGGCAGTGACAGCGAATATGCAAGAATGGCAGATCCTGAGCCGTGTTGCCACTTTGTATTGATGCGAAAACCACAACAGGTAGATGAGGTTGAGATATATGTAAGTTGACGTGATTTATGAATAGCCGTGGACGTGTAAAGAGATCTTTTTGCAGTCAGTTTTCCTACTGGTTTTCGCATAACTAACGGAGACTGCGTGTTTTGCACTTTCTTGCGCGCCAAACGCTGAGTACATTGCTTGCAATTATTAGTACACTCATGATTGCTTTATATGTATGGAGAGAAATGTGCATATAATCACTTTGAGTTAAAACTGAAGACCATCAATGTATATACAGGCATTTAGAGCATCACATACACATATGTGTACATGTATAGATGTATATAGAATATAGATATTTGAAGTATAAATTACTGTGCCATTCTGCTCTTCAAGTTTCTCACAGAACAGATGTCGATGTTATTATTACGACCATAAATTTTTCATTGTCCAGAAAATTATGGCCGTATGTTTGCTGTTTTGGGTTGGATGATGTTGCTTTAGTGGTTGTACTTACTTGTCTCTTTAGTTCAGAGTTTCGAATGGCTTTAAGCAGGGATATTTTTACACACCTCCCCCCCATTTGAGATCGACGCCCCCCCAAATTTCCTAATCTAACAATGGTATGTACCCTAAATAGCCCCGAACACTCCCCATATTTTACCAACACCCCCCAATTCACAATCCTAGAAATAACCCTGGCTTTAAGTCAACTATCAACTATTATCTAGTCATTCAAGATGTGTTTTGCAGATTTTCTTTCATTTGCTTCTGTGTTCTTTGCTAAGAATTTTATTTTATTTTAATATTTTATGCACCGGTGTTTTCCAGTCTGCTGTCAGTTCAACCATAGCAGTGTTTCCATCGAGAATTTTACTATGGTTATTTATGCTATTGTTTATGTTTGTCTATTAGTTTAATGAGAGCTCTTGCTGCTTTAATCTCACTTTATTCAGGGGCTGTCCATTAATTATGTCAACAATTTTTGGTCAATTTTTGACCCCTCCCCTTTGTCAACAACTATCAATTTTCAGTGACCCTCCATAATTATGTCAAAAACTTTTGACCCTCCCCCCAACTAAGATCAGTGACAGGTCTCCCTAAAAAGTTTAGTAGGTTATTGTTTTTGCGGCAATGACCATTTTCCCCTTTCTTTTGTTCATCAAGTGTCATAATGTGGTGATCATGACCTTGTTTTTTGCTTGTCATGCATTTTTCCATTGTAATAAATAGTACTCTATGAAATTTCATATTTTTTATCATTTGTAAAAAAAAATTGTTGACGTCAACTTCTCTTGACCCACCCTCCCCCCTGTCAATAACTGTCAAACTTTTTAAAAACCTCTCCCTATTTTGTTGGCATATTTAATGGACAGCCCTCAGTCAGACGGAAGTTAGTTGGTTGCAGTATTAGTAATTTTTGTAGCAGTCATGTCGATTTGAGAACTTGTATTGGTCACTTGAGGTGACAGATTTATTGAAGTATTCGACAATAAGAGCTCTTTAATTTATTTAGAATTTTGACTAATTTTTTGTGTATTATTCTGTTTTAGAAATTCCTAAAATTATGTGATTCCTCCTGAAGCCCCTGGCACTATAACAGTGGCGCCATAGGCTTTCACAGAGGCCACAATGCATACATACTAGGCCACTTAAAGTACGCTTTTGATTGATTGATTGATTGATTAATTGATTGATTGATTGACGTGATAAAAGTATTTGATATTCTGTTTGTGCATTGATTGAATGTAGATTGTTGACTGTTTTGTGTAAAGAGGAGTTTGGCGTTGTGGTTTGTGAGATTAAAATGCAACTGGAAACAAATTTGAAATCTTTGTTAGATTGCCCAAAGCATTCTCATTGGACAAGATTTGCTAATTCATTGTTAAATACACCCAGAACCAACACTGACATTGGTAACAGAACCTTTTCTATTTCTGATCCAAAAACATGAAACACACACTCTCTCTCTCTCTCTCTCTCTCTCTCTCTCTCTCTCTCTCTCTCTCTCCTGGCTGTGAGATCTTCCAAGGAATTGAGTATTTTCCGATCTTGACTAAAAACCCATCTCTTTAAATTAGCATATCCTCCATAGCTCTGCCTTGATGCCTTGCACTGACTGACCTCTGGAATGACCTGTTCTTTTACGGAGGAATTTGGAATACCATGGAATTGATACCATTGAGTATTATAGGTATTAGTATTACCAGTAAGCGCCTAGGAATAACGAGCTACTTCGGTGCTGCTTTTGAAAGTGCTATAGAAATTAACGAGATTTTACTTACTTATAACTGGTGCTATATAGAAATGCATATTTATTTATTATTATTATTATTACTTCAACTAGTGCAGCTGCTGCTAATATTACTACTTAAAGTACATAAGTGAGTAAGTAAAATTTCTTGAATTTATATAGCACTTTCGAGTAGTGCCATAGTAGATGTTTATTTATATGTGCTTAGTTTATATATATTTTAACTTCTAATATATTGACCAATGACCATTCATTACCTGGCTGATCTTCATCTTTCTCATAGCTATTTTAAGAAAGCCTAAGAATATGCAGTTACTGTTGTACTAACAAAAGTGCTACATAAATCCACGAGAATTTTACTTATTTACTTATTTTATAGGAAAGGTGCAATGGTGCAACACACACGAAGTTATAGCACTATTTTTCGTGGTGTTGAATCACAGTGATCGGATGTCTCTGGCGAAGGGTTTTAACTTAGCGCTCGTGTTAGACTTTTGTTTATTTTATTTATGAGATTAAATAAAACGAAAATTGAGAAAATTCGGAACAAATTTCAGGATTAGAATTGTCGATCGACGATTAATGTCGTCCAATCGAGCTACAAAATCGTCCCGAAGTGAGCTCAGTGTCTATCTATATTGACCAGCAATTTATGTAGCGCCTGTATACGTGTAGATGTATTTATTAAATTTGAGGCAGATCTGACGGTTGTTAAGAGACTCAGCCGTAATGTTAATTTATGTGATTGCGATGGTTGGGTAAAACCGTGGGACGCCACCTGAAACCCCTTCCAGACGGTTTATATTAGAAAGACTTATACCGTTGGAAAGGTCTCGACGAGTAGTATCCAACGACATAAAAATATATTTAAAAAATTATTTTAATAATTTTAATTTTAATAGATTTCTGATAGACTTTGTATAATGTCGGCTCAAATGGCGGACCATTTCTCGTGGCAGTTCGAATGATCTAGAATCAAAGTGATACAGAATATATTTCCTACTCTAGTATGGTTTGACGCAATGGAGATGGGGACACAAGAAAATTCGGATTGAATTCGTTTCATCACTTTTATTAATTTTTGCATATCTTAAGCCTACTATGGCAATAGTACTACTAGGTATCTACTGATGATCTACTATGGCAGTGTCTCGCAAACTTTTTACCTCGCGGCACACTAAACAGAACAAATTTTTTTCACGGCACATTCTTCATAAAATTACAAAACCAACCAACAATTTATTAAATTGAGTGTTCTTTATTAAGGAACTGCCGGGTCTGCAGTCACATATAATGATATGTAGATGTAACAAACGCGAAAGTAACGTTCATAGACTGTAGATTCTCGCCGTTGTTTTCCTTAGTGTCGTTTTCACCTTGCATTTTCTCAGATCTTGCCCAAAATTTATCCATTTCAAATTTCATAGGGCTAAATCTCGGTAAAAGCATCAAATTCAACTGTTACTATACTTATAGTTACCCTACTATTGCAACATCTCAACACATGCAATGTAATAATTTCAAAACGGTAATTGAGTCAAATGTATCCTTGCGCGCTCAGACGCTGTTGTTTTTACATTGTAAAGGTCGCAAGGACGGTGACGTCAACGAAAGACGTTAATTTCTGGCAGTTGTATCGTTGCGCGGCGCAACGTTATATAAAAATGGATGTCCGATATATTGTATTGTAGGCTGTGCCGCAGGCTGGTGTGAGGTTCTATATATGACGCCATTTTTACACTTGCTCATCCGGCAAAATTTTTAGGAAGGAACAAAAAATTAAAATAATAGTAAAATTCTGAAATTCTTTCACGGCACAGCTGGAATCTCTAGCGGCACACTAGTGTGCCGCGGCACACAGTTTGCGAGACACTGTACTATGGCGTAAATGTGGATGACCCCTCTGTTAGAGTCAGTTGAATTTCATCAGAACATCGGGGTGGAAGATACTGCTTGCCTATAGGCCTATAGACCTATAGGCCTATCGCCGCAATGCGTGGATGGATCTCGGCAGTGCAGAAATGGCTATCCGCAGTTAGAGTTAGAGTGTGTTGAATTTCATCGGAATATCGGGATTGAAGATACTGTTTGCCTATAGATCTAATCGCGGCAGTGTGGATGGACCTCGGCAGTGCGGAAATGGCTATTCGCAGTGCGAGGATGGCTATGCCGCAGTACGGTTTGACACCATGGAGATGGGGCACAAGAAAATGTGGATTGAATTCGTTTCATTACTCTTCTATAGCCTACTATAGCTATAGTACTACTAAAGCGTAAATGTGGATGACCCCCTCTGTTAGAGTGTGTGAATTTCATTCAGAATATCGGATTGAAGATACTGTTTGCCTATAGGCCTAACCGCCGCAGTGTGTGGATGGATCTCCGCAGATGACTATGGCGCAGTACGGTTTAACGCCATGGAGTAGTAGTAGTAGTAGTAGTAGTAGTAGTAGTTGTTGTTGTTGTTGTAATAGTAGTATTAATACTGCTAGCAAATGTCGTAGTAGTAGTGATCCGTGCTTAGGGCGCAGTGCTCTTTTTTTAAGGTGCAGTGCGCTTTTTTTAAACAGTGCTCCATGCTGCCCTAAACCTATGAGATGGGGACACAAGAAAATGTGGATTGAAATCGTTTCATTACTCTTCTATAGCCTACTATAGCAATAGTACTACTAAAGCGTAAATGTGGATGACCCCTCTGTTAGAGTCTGTTGAATTTCATCGGAATATCGGGATTGAAGATACTGTTTGCCTATAGGCCTAATGACAAGGCAATGTGGATGGATCTCGGCAGTGCGGAAATGGCTATCCGCAGTGCGAGGACGCTATGCCGCTGTACGGTTTGACACCATGGAGATGGGGACACAAGAAAATGTGGATTGAATTCGTTTCATTACTCTTCTATAGCCTACTACAGCTATAGTACTACTAAAGCGTAAATGTGGATGACCCCCTCTGTTAGAGTCTGTTGAATTTCATCAGAATATCGGGATTGAAGATACTGTTTGCCTATAGGCCTAACCGCCGCAGTGTGTGGATGGATCTCCCCAGATGACTATTGTTAAATACGGTTTAACGCCATGGAGTAGTACTAGTAGTGGTAGTAGTAGTAGTAGTAGTAGTTGTTGTTGTTGTTGTTGTAATAGTAGTATTAGTAGTGCTAGAAAATGTGGTAGTAGTAGTGATCCGTGTCATTGGGCGCAGTGCTCTTTTTAAGGCGCAGTGCGCTTTTTTAGCAGTGCTCCATGCTGCCCTAGGCTACTTTCAAACTCAATTATTATTAATACTATTATTATTATTATTGTGATTAGTAGTAGTAGTAGTAGTAATAGTAGTAGTTGTTTTTGTAATAGTAGTATTAGTAGTGCTAGAAAATGTGGTAGTAGTAGTGATCTTAAAAAATGCAGTGCTCTTTTAAAGGGCGCAGTCTGCTTTTTTTTAGCAGTGCTCCATGCTGCCCTAGGCTACTTTCAAACTCAATTATTATTAATACTATTATTATTATTATTGTTATTAGTAGTAGTGGTAGTAGTTGTTGTTGTAATAGTAGTATTAGTAGTGCTAGAAAATGTGTTAGTAGTAGTGATCCGTGTTTAGACGCAGTGCTCTTTTTTAAGGCGCAGTGCTAGCTTTTTTTAGCAGTGCTCCATGCTGCCTAGGCTACTTTCAAACTCAATTATTATTAATACTATTATTATTATTATTGTTATTATTAGTAGTAGTAGTAGTTGTTGTTGTTGTAATAGTAGTATTAGTAGTGCTAGAAAATGTGGTAGTAGTAGTGATCCGTGTTTAGGGCGCAGTGCTCTTTTAAAAGCAGTGCTTTTTTTTAGCAGTGCTGCATGCTGCCCTAGGCTACTTTCAAACTCAATTATTATTAATATTATTTTTATTATTGTTATTAGTAGTAGTTTCAGTAGTAGTAGTTGTTGTTGTAGTAGTAGTAGTGCTAGAAAAAGTCGTAGTAGTAGTGATTCCTGCTTAAGTCGCAGTGCTCTTTTTTCAAGGCGCAGTGAGCTTTTTTTTAAAAGTGCTCCATGCTGCCCTAAACCTATGAGATGGGGACACATGAAAATGTGGATTGAATTCGTTTAGTTACTCTTCTATAGCCTACTGTAGCAATAGTTCTACTAAAGCGTAAATGTGGATGACCCCTCTGTTAGAGTCTGTTGAATTTCATCGGAATATCGGGATTGAAGATACTGTTTGCCTATAGACCTAACTGCAGTGTGGATGGATCTCGGCAGTGCGGAAATGGCTATATAAGTGCGAGGATGGCTATGCCACATGCGGTTTGACACCATGGAGATGGGGACACAAGAAAATGTGGATTGAATTCGTTTCATTACTCTTCTATAGCCTACTATAGCTATAGTACTACTAAAGCGTAAATGTGGATGACCCCTCTGTTAGAGTATGTTGAATTTCATCAGAATATCGGGATTGAAGATACAGTTTGCCTATAGGCCTAACCGCCGCAGTGTGGATGGATCTCCGCAGATGACTATGGCGCAGTACGGTTTAACGCCATGGAGTAGTAGTAGTAGTGGTAGTAGTAGTAGTACTAGTTGTTGTTGTTGTTGTAATAGTAGTATTAGTAGTGCTAGAAAATGTGGTAGTAGTAGTGATCCGTGCTTCAGGCGCAGTGCTTGCAAAAGGCGCAGTGCACTTTTTTTTAGCAGTGCTCCATGCTGCCCTAGGCTACTTTCAAACTCAATTATTATTAATACTATTATTATTATTATTGTTATTATTATTAGTAGTAGTAGTGTTTGTTTTAATAGTAGTATTAGTAGCGCTAGAAAATGTGGTAGTAGTAGTGATCCGTGCTTCGGGCGCAGTGCTCTTTTTAAAAGGCGCAGTGCGCTTTTTTTAGCAGTGCTCCATGCTGCCCTAAGCTACTTTCAAACTCAATTATTATTAATACTATTATTATTATTGTTATTAGTAGTAGTTGCAGTAGTAGTAGTTGTTGTTGTTGTAGTAGTAGTAGTGCTAGAAAAAGTCGTAGTAGTAGTTGTTCCTGCTTAAGTCACAGTGCCCTTTTTTCAAGGAGCAGTGCGCTTTTTTTAAACAGTGCTCCATGCTGCCCTAAACCTATGAGATGGGGACACAAGAAAATGTGGATTGAATTCGTTTAGTTCAGTGTCTCGCAAACTTTTTACCTCACGGCACACTAAACAGAACAAATTTTTTTCACGGCACATTCTTCATAAAATTACAAAACCAACCAACAATTTATTAAATTGAGTGTTCTTTATTAAGGAACTGCCGGGTCTGCAGTCACATATAATGATATGTAGATGTAACAAACGCGAAAGTAACGTTCATAGACTGTAGATTCTCGCCGTTGTTTTCCTTAGTGTCGTTTTCACCTTGCATTTTCTCAGATCTTGCCCAAAATTTATCCATTTCAAATTTCATAGGGCTAAATCTCGGTAAAAGCATCAAATTCAACTGTTACTATACTTATAGTTACCCTACTATTGCAACATCTCAACACATGCAATGTAATAATTTCAAAACGGTAATTGAGTCAAATGTATCCTTGCGCGCTCAGACGCTGTTGTTTTTACATTGTAAAGGTCGCAAGGACGGTGACGTCAACGAAAGACGTTAATTTCTGGCAGTTGTATCGTTGTGCGCGCAACGTTATATAAAAAAATGGATGTCCGATATATTGTATTGTAGGCTGTGCCGCAGGCTGGTGTGAGGTTCTATATATGACGCCATTTTTACACTTGCTCATCCGGCAAAATTTTTAGGAAGGGAACAAAAAATTAAAATAATAGTAAAATTCTGAAATTCTTTCACGGCACAGCTGGAATCTCTAGCGGCACACTAGTTGTGCCGCGGCACCTTTTGAAGAGACACTGGTTTAGTTACTCTTCTATAGCCTACTGTGGATGGATCTCGGCAGTGCGGAAATGGCTATCCGCAGTGCGAGGACGGCTATGCCGCAATATGGTTTGACACCATGGAGATGGGGACACAAGAAAATGTGGATTGAATTCGTTTCATTACTCTTCTATAGCCTACTATAGCTATAGTACTACTAAAGCGTAAATGTTGATGACCCCTGTGTTAGAGTCTGTTGAATTTCATCAGAATATCGGGATTGAAGATACTGTTTGCCTATAGGCCTAACCGCCGCAGTGTGTGGATGGATCTCCGCAGATGACTATGGCGCAGTACGGTTTAACGCCATGGGGTAGTAGTAGTACTGATAGTAGTAGTAGTACTAGTTGTTGTTGTTGTTGTAATAGTAGTATTAGTAGTGCTAGAAAATGTGGTAGTAGTAGTGATCCGTGCTGAGGGCACAGTGCTCTTTTTTAAAGGCGCAGTGCGCTTTTTTTAGCAGTGCTCCATGCTGCCCTAGGCTACTTTCAAACTCAATTATTATTAATACTATTATTATTATTGTTAATAGTAGTTGTAGTAGTTGTTGTTGTTGTAATAGTAGTATTAGTAGTGCTATAAAATGTGGTAGTAGTAGTGATCCGTGTTTAAGGCGCAGTGCTCTTTTTTAAAGGCGCAGTGCGCTTTTTTTAGCAGTGCTCCATGCTGCCCTAGGCTACTTTCAAACTCAATTATTAGTAATACTATTATTATTATTATTGTTATTAGTAGTAATAGCAGTAGTAGTAGTTGTTGTTGTAGTAGTAGTGCTAGAAAAAGTCGTAGTAGTAGTGATTCTTGCTTAAGTCGCAGTGCTGTTTTTTCAAGGCGCAGTGTGCTTTTTTTAAACAGTGCTCCATGCTGCCCTAAACCTATGAGATGGGGACACAAGAAAATGTGGATTGAATTCGTTTCATTACTCTTCTATAGCCTACTATAGCAATAGTACTACTAAAGCGTAAATGTGGATGACCCCTCTGTTAGAGTCTGTTGAATTTCATCAGAATATCGGGATTGAAGATACTGTTTGCCTATAGGCCTAACCGCCGCAGTGTGTGGATGGATCTCCGCAGATGACTATGGCGCAGTATGGTTTAACGCCATGGAGTAGTAGTAGTAGTAGTTGTTGTTGTTGTTGTAATAGTAGTATTAGTAGTGCTAGAAAATGTGGTAGTAGTAGTGATCCGTGCTTGGGGCGCAGTGCTCTTTTTTTAAGGTGCAGTGCGCTTTTTTTAGCAGTGCTCCATGCTGCCCTAGGCTACTTTCAAACTCAATTATTATTAATACTATTATTATTATTGTTATTAGCAGTAGTTGCAGTAGTAGTAGTTGTTGTTGTTGTAGTAGTAGTGCTAGAAAAAGTCGTAGTAGTAGTGATTCATGCTTAAGTCGCAGTGCTCTTTTTTCTAGGCGCAGTGCGCTTTTTTTAAACAGTGCTCCATGCTGCCCTAAACCTATGAGATGGGGACACAAGAAAATGTGGATTGAATTCGTTTCGTTACTCTTCTATAGCCTACTATAGCAATAATACTACTAAAGCGTAAATGTGGATGACCCCTCTGTTAGAGTCTGTTGAATTTCATCAGAATATCGGGATTCAAGATACTGTTTGCCTATAGGCCTAACCGCCGCAGTGTGTGGATGGATCTCCGCAGATGACTATGGCGCAGTACGGTTTAACGCCATGGAGTAGTAGTAGTAGTGGTAGTGGTAGTAGTAGTACTACTAGTTGTTGTTGTTGTTGTTGTAATAGTAGTATTAGTAGTGCTAGAAAATGTGGTAGTAGTAGTGATCCGTGTTTAGGACGCAGTGCTCTTTTTTAGGCGAAAGTGCGCTTTTTTTAGCAGTGCTCCATGCTGCCCCTAGGCTACTTTCAAACTCAATTATTATTAATACTATTATTATTATTGTTGTTATTATTATTATTATTAGTAGTAGTTGTTGTTGTTGTAATAGTAGTATTAGTAGTGCTAGAAAATGTGGTAGTAGTAGTGATCCGTGTTTAGGGCGCAGTACTCTTTTTAAAAAGCGAGTGCGCTTTTTTTAGCAGTGCTCCATGCTGCCCTAGGCTACTTTCAAACTCAATTATTATTAATACTATTATTATTATTGTTATTAGTAGTAGTTGCAGTAGTAGTAGTTGTTGTAGTAGTAGTAGTAGTGCTAGAAAAAGTCGTAGTAGTAGTGATTCCTGCTTAAGTCACAGTGCCCTTTTTCAAGGAGCAGTGCGCGCTTTTTTAAACAGTGCTCCATGCTGCCCTAAACCTATGAGATGGGGACACAAGAAAATGTGGATTGAATTCGTTTAGTTACTCTTCTATAGCCTACTGTAGCAATAGTACTACTAAAGCGTAAATGTGGATGATCCCTCTGTTAGAGTCTGTTGAATTTCATCGGATATCGGGATTGAAGATACTGTTTGCCTATAGACCTAACCGCAGTGTGGATGGATCTCGGCAGTGCGGAAATGGCTATCCTTTAGTACGAGGATGGCTATGCCACAGTACAGTTTGACACCATGGAGATGGGGACACAAGAAAATGTGGATTGAATTCGATTCATTACTCTTCTATAGCCTACTATAGCTATAGTACAACTAAAGCGTAAATGTGGATGACCCTCTGTTAGAGTCTGTTGAATTTCATCAGAATATCGGGATTGAAGATACTGTTTGCCTATAGGCCTAACCGCCTCAGTGTGTGGATGGATCTCCGCAGATGACTATCTTTCTTGTGTCCCCATCTCCATGGTGTCAAACCGTACTGTGGCATAGCCATCCTCGCACTGCGGATAGCCATTTCCGCTGCCGAGATCCATCCACACAGCGGCGGTTAGGTCTATAGGCAAACAGTATCTTCAATCCCGATATTCGATGAAATTCAACAGGCTCTAACAGAGGGTCATCCACATTTACGCTTTAGTAGTACTATTGCTACAGTAGGCTATAGAAGAGTAACTAAACAAATTCAATCCACATTTTCTTGTGTCCCCATCTCATAGGTTTAGGGCAGCATGGAGCACTGTTTAAAAAAAGCGCACTGCTCCTTGAAAAAAGAGCACTGCGACTTAAGCAGGAATCACTACTACTACGACTTTTTCTAGCACTACTACTACTACAACGACAATTACTACTACTGCAACTACTACTAATAACAATAATAATAATAGTATTAATAATAATTGAGTTTGAAAGTAGCCTAGGGCAGCATGGAGCACTGCTAAAAAAAGCGCACTGCGCCTTTTAAAAAGAGCACTGTGCCCTAAACACGGATCACAACTACTACCACATTTTCTAGCACTACTAATACTACTATTACAACAACAACAACTACTACTACTACTAATAATAATAACAAAATAATAATAATAGTATTAATAGCAATTGAGTTTGAAAGTAGCCTAGGGCAGCATGGAGCACTGCTAAAAAAAAGCGCAGTGCGCCTTAAAAAAAGAGCACTGCGTCCTAAACACGGATCACTACTACTACCACATTTTCTAGCACTACTAATACTACTATTACAACAACAACAACAACTACTACTACTACTACTACTACCACTACTAGTACTACTCCATGGCGTTAAACCGTACTGCGCCATAGTCATCTGCGGAGATCCATCCACACACTGCGGCGGTTAGGCCTATAGGCAAACAGTATCTTCAATCCCGATATATTCTGATGAAATTCAACTGACTCTAACAGAGGGGTCATCCACATTTACGCTTTAGTAGTACTATAGCTATAGTAGGCTATAGAAGAGTAATGATACGAATTCAATCCACATTTTCTTGTGTCCCCATCTCCATGGTGTCAAACCGCACTGTGGCATAGCCATCCTCGCACTGCGGATAGCCATTTCCGCACTGCCGAGGTCCATCCACACTGCCGCGGTTAGATCTATAGGCAAACAGTATCTTCAATCCCGATATTCTGATGAAATTCAACAGACTCTAACAGAGGGGTCATCCACATTTACGCTTTAGTAGTACTATTGCTACAGTAGGCTATAGAAGAGTAACTAAACGAATTCAATCCACATTTTCTTGTGTCCCCATCTCATAGGTTTAGGGCAGCATGGAGCACTGTTTAAAAAAGCGCACTGCGCCTTGAAAAAAGAGCACTGCGACTTAAGCAGGAATCACTACTACTACGACTTTTTCTAGCACTACTACTACTACAACAACTACTACTACTGCAACTACTACTAATAACAATAATAATAATAGTATTAATAATAATTGAGTTTGAAAGTAGCCTAGGGCAGCATGGAGCACTGCTAAAAAAAAGCGCACTGCGCCTTTTAAAAAGAGCACTGCGCCCTAAACACGGATCACTACTACTACCACATTTTCTAGCACTACTAATACTACTATTACAACAACAACAACTACTACTACTACTAATAATAATAACAATAATAATAATAATAGTATTAATAATAATTGAGTTTGAAAGTAGCCTAGGGCAGCATGGAGCACTGCTAATAAAAAGCGCACTTAAAAAAAAAAGAGCACTGCGTGCCCTAAACACGGATCACTACTACTACCACATTTTCTAGCACTACTAATACTACTATTACAACAACAACAACAACAACAACAACTATTACCACTACTAGTACTACTCCATGGCGTTAAACCGTACTGCGCCATAGTCATCTGCGGAGATCCATCCACACACTGCGGCGGTTAGGCCTATAGGCAAACAGTATCTTCAATCCCGATATTCTGATGAAATTCAACAGACTCTAACAGAGGGGTCATCCACATTTACGCTTTAGTGGTACTATAGCTATAGTAGGCTATAGAAGAGTAATGAAACGAATTCAATCCACATTTTCTTGTGTCCCCATCTCCATGGTGTCAAACCGTACTGTGGCATAGCCATCCTCGCACTGCGGATAGCCATTTCCGCACTGCCGAGATCCATCCACACAGCGGCGGTTAGGTCTATAGGCAAACAGTATCTTCAATCCCGATATTCCGATGAAATTCAACAGGCTCTAACAGAGGGGTCATCCACATTTACGCTTTAGTAGTACTATTGCTACAGTAGGCTATAGAAGAGTAACTAAACGAATTCAATCCACATTTTCTTGTGTCCCCATCTCATAGGTTTAGGGCAGCATGGAGCACTGTTTAAAAAAAGCGCACTGCTCCTTGAAAAAAGAGCACTGCGACTTAAGCAGGAATCACTACTACTACGACTTTTTCTAGCACTACTACTACTACAACAACAATTACTACTACTGCAACTACTACTAATAACAATAATAATAATAGTATTAATAATAATTGAGTTTGAAAGTAGCCTAGGGCAGCATGGAGCACTGCTAAAAAAAGCGCACTGCGCCTTTAAAAAAGAGCACTGCGCCCTAAACACGGATCACAACTACTACCACATTTTCTAGCACTACTAATACTAGTATTACAACAACAACAACTACTTCTACTAATAATAATAATAACAATAATAATAATAATAGTATTAATAACAATTGAGTTTGAAAGTAGCCTAGGGCAGCATGGAGCACTGCTAAAAAAAGCGCAGTGCGCCTTAAAAAAGAGCACTGCGTCCTAAACACGGATCACTACTACTACCACATTTTCTAGCACTACTAATACTACTATTACAACAACAACAACAACAACTACTACTACTACTACCACTACTAGTACTACTCCATGGCGTTAAACCGTACTGCGCCATAGTCATCTGCGGAGATCCATCCACACACTGCGGCGGTTAGGCCTATAGGCAAACAGTATCTTCAATCCCGATATATTCTGATGAAATTCAACAGACTCTAACAGAGGGGTCATCCACATTTACGCTTTAGTAGTACTATAGCTATAGTAGGCTATAGAAGAGTAATGATACGAATTCAATCCACATTTTCTTGTGTCCCCATCTCCATGGTGTCAAACCGCACTGCGGCATAGCCATCCTCACACTGCGGATAGCCATTTCCGCACTGCCGAGGTCCATCCACACTGCCGCGGTTAGATCTATAGGCAAACAGTATCTTCAATCCCGATATTCCGATGAAATTCAACAGACTCTAACAGAGGGGTCATCCACATTTACGCTTTAGTAGTACTATTGCTACAGTAGGCTATAGAAGAGTAACTAAACGAATTCAATCCACATTTTCTTGTGTCCCCATCTCATAGGTTTAGGGCAGCATGGAGCACTGTTTAAAAAAGCGCACTGCGCCTTGAAAAAAGAGCACTGCGACTTAAGCAGGAATCACTACTACTACGACTTTTTCTAGCACTACTACTACTACTACAACAACTACTACTACTGCAACTACTACTAATAATAATAATAATAGTATTAATAATAATTGAGTTTGAAAGTAGCCTAGGGCAGCATGGAGCACTGCTAAAAAAAAGCGCACTGCGCCTTTTAAAAAGAGCACTGCGCCCTAAACACGGATCACTACTACTACCACATTTTCTAGCACTACTAATCTATAATATTAAAATCCTTATCTGTATGTCTCTCTGTCTGTTACCTTCTAGCGTTCTGATTGGTTGACTATTGGTAGACGGTTTAGACCGTTTAGTCCTTACACGTCGCGAGCGCGTTGGTGGGCGCAGCGTTGACTATTGGTAGACGGTTTAGTCCTACACACCGCGATTTTCGTTGGTGGACGATGTTCGTTCAAGACGACATTGCTGTTGGTAACAATTGTTCGCCGGTTTAGACCGTTTAGTCCTTTACGCCGCGATGCGTTGGTGGACGATGTTCGAAGACGACGTTGCTATTGGTAACAATTGTTCGTAGAACCGGTTTAGTCGAGTCATTGCAGCGTCAGAGGGCTGGGCGTGCGACGACGTTGCTATTGGTAACAATTGTTCGCAGCCTGAGGTAGTTTCGCAATTTTAACGTACACAAAAATACGTGTACAGCGTCACAAATGGTCACAGTTGCGTGATTTTAACGTACATAGGCCTAATTATTACATGGCGCAGAGCTTGGCTAGGTGGCGTATGTACATCATTGAAACGTTGTTCAGCATGAATTCAATGATTGGGTTTTAGTATTATCCTGCAAACTGCAGCGGAATCACTACTACTACGACATCTTTCTAGTACTACTATTACAACAACAACAACTACTACTACTAATAATAATAATAACAATAATAATAATAATAGTATTAATAATAATTGAGTTTGAAAGTAGCCTAGGGCAGCATGGAGCACTGCTAAAAAAGCACACTGCGCTTTAAAAAGAGCACTGCGCCCTAAACACGGATCACTACTACTAACACATTTTCTAGCACTACTAATACTACTATTACAACAACAACTACTACCACTACTACTAATAACAATAATAATAATAATAGTATTAATAATAATTGAGTTTGAAAGTAGCCTAGGGCAGCATGGAGCACTGCTAAAAAAAAGCGCACTGCGCCTTAAAAAAGAGCACTGCTCTTGAAGCACGGATCACTACTACTACCACATTTTCTAGCACTACTAATACTACTATTACAACAACAACAACAACAACTAGTAGCACTACAACTACCACTACTACTACTACTCCATGGCGTTAAACCGTACTGCGCCATAGTCATCTGCGGAGATCCATCCACACTGCGGCGGTTAGGCCTATAGGCAAACTGTATCTTCAATCCCGATATTCTGATGAAATTCAACACACTCTAACAGAGGGGTCATCCACATTTACGCTTTAGTAGTACTATAGCTATAGTAGGCTATAGAAGAGTAATGAAACGAATTCAATCCACATTTTCTTGTGTCCCCATCTCCATGGTGTCAAACCGTACTGTGGCATAGCCATCCTCGCACTGCGGATAGCCATTTCCGCACTGCCGAGATCCATCCATACTGCGGCGGTTAGGTCTATAGGCAAACAGTATCTTCAATCCCGATATTCTGATGAAATTCAACAGACTCTAACAGAGGGGTCATCCACATTTACGCTTTAGTAGTACTATTGCTACAGTAGGCTATAGAAGAGTAACTAAACGAATTCAATCCACATTTTCTTGTGTCCCCATCTCATAGGTTTAGGGCAGCATGGAGCACTGTTTAAAAAAAGTGCACTGCTCCTTGAAAAAAGAGCACTGCGACTTAAGCAGGAATCACTACTACTACGACTTTTTCTAGCACTACTACTACTACAACAACAACTACTACTACTGCAACTACAACTAATAACAATAATAATAATAGTATTAATAATAATTGAGTTTGAAAGTAGCCTAGGGCAGCATGGAGCACTGCTAAAAAAAGCGCACTGCGCCTTTTAAAAAGAGCACTGCGCCCTAAACACGGATCACTACTACTACCACATTTTCTAGCACTACTAATACTACTATTACAACAACAACAACAACAACAACTACTACCACTACTAGTACTACTCCATGGCGTTAAACCGTACTGCGCCATAGTCATCTGCGGAGATCCATCCACACACTGCGGCGGTTAGGCCTATAGGCAAACAGTATCTTCAATCCCGATATTCTGATGAAATTCAACAGACTCTAACAGAGGGGTCATCCACATTTACGCTTTAGTGGTACTATAGCTATAGTAGGCTATAGAAGAGTAATGAAACGAATTCAATCCACATTTTCTTGTGTCCCCATCTCCATGGTGTCAAACCGTACTGTGGCATAGCCATCCTCGCACTGCGGATAGCCATTTCCGCACTGCCGAGATCCATCCACACAGCGGCGGTTAGGTCTATAGGCAAACAGTATCTTCAATCCCGATATTCCGATGAAATTCAACAGGCTCTAACAGAGGGGTCATCCACATTTACGCTTTAGTAGTATTATTGCTATAGTAGGCTATAGAAGAGTAACGAAACGAATTCAATCCACATTTTCTTGTGTCCCCATCTCATAGGTTTAGGGCAGCATGGAGCACTGTTTAAAAAAAGCGCACTGCTCCTTGAAAAAAGAGCACTGCGACTTAAGCATGAATCACTACTACTACGTTGTTGTTGTTGTAATAGTAGTATTAGTAGTGCTAGAAAATGTGGTAGTAGTAGTGATCCGTGTTTAGGACGCAGTGCTCTTTTTTTAAGGCGCACTGCGCTTTTTTTTAGCAGTGCTCCATGCTGCCCTAGGCTACTTTCAAGCTCAATTGTTATTAATACTATTATTATTATTATTATTGTTATTAGTAGTAGTAGTAGTAGTAGTTGTTGTTGTTGTAATAGTAGTATTAGTAGTGCTAGAAAATGTGGTAGTAGTAGTGATCCGTGCTTAGGGCGCAGTGCTCTTTCTTTAAGACGAGTGCGCTTTTTTTAGCAGTCCTCCATGCTGCCCTAGGCTACTTTCAAACTCAATTATTATTATTACTATTATTATTATTATTATTATTATTATTATTATTAGTAGTAGTAGTAGTAGTGTTTGTTTTAATAGTAGTATTAGTAGTGCTAGAAAATGTGGTAGTAGTAGTGATCTGTGTTTAGGGCGCAGTGCTCTTTTTTAAAGGCGCAGTGCGCTTTTTTTAGCAGTGCTCCATGCTGCCCTAGGCTATTTTCAAACTCAATTATTATTAATACTATTATTATTATTTTTGTTATTTGTAGTAGTAGCAGTAATAGTAGTTGTTGTTGTAGTAGTAGTGCTAGAAAAAGTCGTAGTAGTAGTGATTCCTGCTTAAGTCGCAGTGCTGATTTTTCAAGGCGCAGTGCGCTTTTTTAAACAGTGCTCCATGCTGCCCTAAACCTATGAAATGGGGACACAAGAAAATGTGGATTGAAATCGTTTCATTACTCTTCTATAGCCTACTATGGCTATAGTACTACTAAAGCGTAAATGTGGATGACCCCTCTGTTAGAGTCTGTTGAATTTCATCGGAATATCGGGATTGAAGATACTGTTTGCCTATAGATCTAACCGCGGCAGTGTGGATGGATCTCGGCAGTGCGGAAATGGCTATCCGCTGTGCGAGGATGGCTATGCCACAGTACGGTTTTATACCATGGAGATGGGGACACATGAAAATGTGGATTGAATTCGTTTCATTACTCTTCTATAGCCTACTATAGCTATAGTACTACTAAAGCGTAAATGTGGATGACCCGCTGTTAGAGTCTGTTCAATTTCATCAGAATATCGGGATTGAAGTTACTGTTTGTCTATAGGCCTAACCGCCGCAGTGTGTGGATGGATCTCCGCAGATGACTATGGCGCAGTACGGTTTAACGCCATGGAGTAGTACTAGTAGTGGTAGTAGTAGTAGTAGTTCTTGTTGTTGTTGTTGTTGTTGTAATAGTAGTATTAGTAGTGCTAGAAAATGTGGTAGTAGTAGTGATCCGTGTTTAGGACGCAGTGCTCTTTTTTTAAGGCGCAGTGCGCTTTTTTTAGCAGTGCTCCATGCTGCCCTAGGCTACTTTCAAACTCAATTATTATTAATACTATTATTATTATTTTTGTTATTATTATTATTATTAGTAGTAGTAGCATTGTTGTTGTAATAGTAGTATTAGTAGTGCTAGAAAATGTGGTAGTAGTAGTGATCCGTGTTTAGGGCGCAGTGCTCTTTTTAAAAGGCGCAGTGGGCTTTTTTTTAGCAGTGCTCCATGCTGCCCTAGGCTACTTTCAAACTCAATTATTATTAATACTATTATTATTATTATTGTTATTATTATTATTAGTAGTAGTAGTTGTTGTTGTTGTAATAGTAGTATTAGTAGTGCTAGAAAATGTGGTAGTAGTAGTGATCCGTGCTTAGGGTGCAGTGCTCTTTTTTAAGGCGCAGTGCGCTTTTTTTAGCAGTGCTCCATGCTGCCCTAGGCTACTTTCAAACTCAATTATTATTAATACTATTATTATTATTATTGTTATTTGTAGTAGTAGTAGTAGTAGTAGTTGTTGTTGTAGTAGTAGTGCTAGAAAAAGTCGTAGTAGTAGTGATTCCTGCTTAAGTCGCAGTGCTGATTTTTCAAGCGTGAGATTTTTTTTAAACAGTGCTCCATGCTGCCCTAAACCTATGAGATGGGGACACAAGAAAATGTGGATTGAAATCGTTTCATTACTCTTCTATAGCCTACTATAGCTATAGTACTACTAAAGCGTAAATGTGGATGACCCCTCTGTTAGAGTCTGTTGAATTTCATCAGAATATCGGGATTGAAGATACTGTTTGCCTATAGGCCTAACCGCCGCAGTGTGTGGATGGATCTCCGCAGATGACTATGGCGCAGTACGGTTTAACGCCATGGAGTAGTACTAGTAGTGGTAGTAGTAGTAGTAGTTGTTGTTGTTGTTGTAATAGTAGTATTAGTAGTGCTAGAAAATGTGGTAGTAGTAGTGATCCGTGCTTCGGGCGCAGTGCTCTTTTTTAAGGCGCAGTGCGCTTTTTTTAGCAGTGCTCCATGCTGCCCTAGGCTACTTTCAAACTCAATTATTATTAATACTATTATTATTATTATTGTTATTAGTAGTAGTAGTAGTAGTTGTTGTTGTAATAGTAGTATTAGTAGTGCTAGAAAATGTGTTAGTAGTAGTGATCCGTGTTTAGGACGCAGTGCTCTTTTTTTAAGGCGCAGTGCGCTTTTTTTAGCAGTGCTCCATGCTGCCCTAGGCTACTTTCAAACTCAATTATTATTAATACTATTATTATTATTTTTGTTATTATTATTATTAGTAGTAGTAGTAGTTGTTGTTGTTGTTGTAATAGTAGTATTAATAGTGCTAGAAAATGTGGTAGTAGTAGTGATCCGTGTTTAGGGCGCAGTGCTCTTTTTAAAAGGCGCAGTGGGCTTTTTTTAGCAGTGCTCCATGCTGCCCTAGGCTACTTTCAAACTCAATTATTATTAATACTATTATTATTATTGTTATTAGTAGTAGTTGCAGTAGTAGTAGTTGTTGTTGTAGTAGTAGTAGTGCTAGAAAAAGTACTACTAGTTGTTGTTGTTGTTGTTGTAATAGTAGTATTAGTAGTGCTAGAAAATGTGGTAGTAGTAGTGATCCGTGTTTAGGACGCAGTACTCTTTTTTTAAGGCGCAGTGCGCTTTTTTTTAGCTGTGCTCCATGCTGCCCTAGGCTACTTTCAAACTCAATTATTATTAATACTATTATTATTATTATTATTGTTATTATTATTATTAGTAGTAGTAGTTTTTGTTGTAATAGTAGTATTAGTAGACCCATCTGTTAGAGTCTGTTGAATTTCATCAGAATATCGGGATTGAAGATACAGTTTGCCTATAGGCCTAACCGCCGCAGTGTGGATGGATCTCCGCAGATGACTATGGCGCAGTACGGTTTAACGCCATGGAGTGGTAGTAGTAATGGTAGTAGTAGTAGTACTAGTTGTTGTTGTTGTTGTAATAGTAGTATTAGTAGTGCTAGAAAATGTGGTAGTAGTAGTGATCCGTGTTTAGGGCGCAGTGCTCTTTTTAAAAGGCGCAGTGGGCTTTTTTTAGCAGTGCTCCATGCTGCCCTAGGCTACTTTCAAACTCAATTATTATTAATACTATTATTATTATTATTGTTATTAGTAGTAGTATTAGTTGTTGTTGTTGTTGTTGTTGTAATAGTAGTATTAGTAGTGCTAGAAAATGTGGTAGTAGTAGTGATCCGTGTTTAGGACGCAGTGCTCTTTTTTTAAGGCGCACTGCGCTTTTTTTTAGCAGTGCTCCATGCTGCCCTAGGCTACTTTCAAACTCAATTGCTATTAATACTATTATTATTATTTTTGTTATTATTATTATTATTAGTAGTAGTTGTTGTTGTTGTAATAGTAGTATTAGTAGTGCTAGAAAATGTGGTAGTAGTTGTGATCCGTGTTTAGGGCGCAGTGCTCTTTTTAAAAGGCGCAGTGCGCTTTTTTTAGCAGTGCTCCATGCTGCCCTAGGCTACTTTCAAACTCAATTATTATTAATACTATTATTATTATTGTTATTAGTAGTAGTTGCAGTAGTAGTAGTTGTTGTAGTAGTAGTAGTGCTAGAAAAAGTCGTAGTAGTAGTGATTCCTGCTTAAGTCGCAGTGCTCTTTTTTCAAGGAGCAGTGCGCTTTTTTTAAACAGTGCTCCATGCTGCCCTAAACCTATGAGATGGGGACACAAGAAAATGTGGATTGAATTCGTTTAGTTACTCTTCTATAGCCTACTGTAGCAATAGTACTACTAAAGCGTAAATGTGGATGACCCCTCTGTTAGAGCCTGTTGAATTTCATCGAATATCGGGATTGAAGATACTGTTTGCTATAGACCTAACTGGCCGCTGTGTGGATGGATCTCGGCAGTGCGGAAATGGCTATCCATGGTGCGAGGATGGCTATGCCACAGCACGGTTTGACACCATGGAGATGGGGACACAAGAAAATGTGGATTGAATTCGTTTCATTACTCTTCTATAGCCTACTATAGCTATAGTACCACTAAAGCGTAAATGTGGATGACCCTCTGTTAGAGTCTGTTGAATTTCATCAGAATATCGGGATTGAAGATACTGTTTGCCTATAGGCCTAACCGCAGTGTGTGGATGGATCTCCGCAGATGACTATGGCGCAGTAACGGTTTAACGCCATGGAGTAGTACTAGTAGTGGTAGTAGTAGTTGTTGTTGTTGTTGTTGTAATAGTAGTATTAGTAGAGCTAGAAAATGTGGTAGTAGTAGTGATCCGTGTTTGGGCGCAGTGCTCTTTTAAAAGGCGCAGTGCGCTTTTTTTTTTTAGCAGTGCTCCATGCTGCCCTAGGCTACTTTCAAACTCAATTATTATTAATACTATTATTATTATTGTTATTAGTAGTAGTTGCAGTAGTAGTAGTTGTTGTTGTAGTAATAGTAGTGCTAGAAAAAGTCGTAGTAGTAGTGATTCCTGCTTAAGTCGCAGTGCTCTTTTTTCAAGGAGCAGTGCACTTTTTTTAAACAGTGCTCTATGCTGCCCTAAACCTATGAGATGGGGACACAAGAAAATGTGGATTGAATTCGTTTAGTTACTCTTCTATAGCCTACTGTAGCAATAGTACTACTAAAGCGTAAATGTGGATGACCCTCTGTTAGAGTCTGTTGAATTTCATCAGAATATCGGGATTGAAGATACTGTTTGCCTATAGACCTAACGCGCTTTAGTATGGATGGATCTCGGCAGTGCGAAATGGCTATCCATGAAAGTCGAGGATGGCTATGCCAGAAAACGGTTTGACACCATGGAGATGGGGACACAAGAAAATGTGGATTGAATTCGTTTCATTACTCTTCTATAGCCTACTATAGCTATAGTACTACTAAAGCGTAAATGTGGATGACCCCTCTGTTAGAGTGTGTTGAATTTCATCAGAATATCGGGATTGAAGATACAGTTTGCCTATAGGCCTAACCGCCGCAGTGTGGATGGATCTCCGCAGATGACTATGGCGCAGTACGGTTTAACGCCATGGAGTAGTAGTAGTAGTGGTAGTTGTAGTGCTACTAGTTGTTGTTGTTGTTGTTGTAATAGTATTAGTAGTGCTAGAAAATGTGGTAGTAGTAGTGATCCGTGCTTCGGGCGCAGTGCTCTTTTTTAAGGCGCAGTGCGCTTTTTTTTAGCAGTGCTCCATGCTGCCCTAGGCTACTTTCAAACTCAATTATTATTAATACTATTATTATTATTATTGTTATTAGTAGTAGTAGTAGTAGTTGTTGTAATAGTAGTATTAGTAGTGCTAGAAAATGTGTTAGTAGTAGTGATCCGTGTTTAGGACGCAGTGCTCTTTTTTTAAGGCGCAGTGCGCTTTTTTTAGCAGTGCTCCATGCTGCCCTAGGCTACTTTCAAACTCAATTATTATTAATACTATTATTATTATTATTGTTATTAGTAGTAGTAGTAGTAGTAGTAGTAGTAGTTGTTGTTGTTGTAATAGTAGTATTAGTAGTGCTAGAAAATGTGGTAGTAGTAGTGATCCGTGTTTAGGGCGCAGTGCTCTTTTTAAAAGGCGCAGTGCGCTTTTTTTAGCAGTGCTCCATGCTGCCCTAGGCTACTTTCAAACTCAATTATTATTAATACTATTATTATTATTGTTATTAGTAGTAGTTGCAGTAGTAGTAGTTGTTGTAGTAGTAGTAGTGCTAGAAAAAGTCGTAGTAGTAGTGATTCCTGCTTAAGTCGCAGTGTTCTTTTTTCAAGGCGCAGTGTGCTTTTTTTAAACAGTGCTCCATGCTGCCCTAAACCTATGAGATGGGGACACAAGAAAATGTGGATTGAATTCGTTTAGTTACTCTTCTATAGCCTACTGTAGCAATAGTACTACTAAAGCGTAAATGTGGATGACCCCTCTGTTTGAGTCTGTTGAATTTCATCGGAATATCGGGATTGAAGATACTGTTTGCCTATAGACCTTTTTTACGCAGTGTGGATGGATCTCGGCAGTGCGGAAATGGCTATCCCGTGAGTGCCAGGATGGCTATGCCACAGTACGGTTTGACACCATGGAGATGGGGACACAAGAAAATGTGGATTGAATTCGTTTCATTACTCTTCTATAGCCTACTATAGCTATAGTACTACTAAAGCGTAAATGTGGATGACCCCTCTGTTTGTGTCTGTTGAATTTCATCAGAATATCGGGATTGAAGATACAGTTTGCCTATAGGCCTAACCGCCGCAGTGTGGATGGATCTCCGCAGATGACTATGTAAACAGCACGGTTTAACGCCATGGAGTAGTAGTAGTAGTGGTAGTAGTAGTAGTACTAGTTGTTGTTGTTGTTGTAATAGTAGTATTAGTAGTGCTAGAAAATGTGGTAGTAGTAGTGATCCGTGCTTCGGGCGCAGTGCTCTTTTTTTAAGGCGCAGTGCGCTTTTTTTTAGCAGTGCTCCATGCTGCCCTAGGCTACTTTCAAACTCAATTATTATTAATACTATTATTATTATTATTATTGTTATTAGTAGTAGTAGTAGTAGTGTTTGTTTTAATAGTAGTATTAGTAGTGCTAGAAAATGTGGTAGTAGTAGTGATCCGTGTTTAGGACTCAGTGCTCTTTTTTTAAGGCGCAGTGCGCTTTTTTTTAGCAGTGCTCCATGCTGCCCTAGGCTACTTTCAAACTCAATTATTATTAATACTATTATTATTATTATTGTTATTTGTAGTAGTAGCAGTAGTAGTAGTTGTTGTTGTAGTAGTAGTGCTAGAAAAAGTCGTAGTAGTAGTGATTCCTGCTTAAGTCGCAGTGCTGATTTTTCAAGGCGCGGTGCGCTTTTTTTAAACAGTGCTCCATGCTGCCCTAAACCTATGAGATGGGGACACAAGAAAATGTGGATTGAAATCGTTTCATTACTCTTCTATAGCCTACTATAGCTATAGTACTACTAAAGCGTAAATGTGGATGACCCCTCTGTTAGAGTCTGTTGAATTTCATCAGAATATCGGGATTGAAGATACTGTTTGCTATAGGCCTAAACTGTCGCAGTGTGTGGATGGATCTCCGCAGATGACTATGGCGCAGTACGGTTTAACGCCGCGGAGTAGTAGTAGTGGTAGTTGTAGTACTACTAGTTGTTGTTGTTGTAATAGCAACATTAGTAGTGCTAGAAAATGTGGTAGTAGTAGTGATCCGTCTAGCAGGCGCAGTGCTCTTTTAAGGCGCAGTGCGCTTTTTTTAGCAGTGCTCCATGCTGCCCTAGGCTACTTTCAAACTCAATTATTATTAATACTATTATTATTATTATTGTTATTAGTAGTG